>BMAV01004462.1:860604-875424 GCA_019973955.1 Trichonephila inaurata madagascariensis | reverse complement strand
CATAAATTTTAAAAAAAAAAAAATAAATAAAATAGTTCATTGTGAATAAAAAATTTCTTTTATTTCTTATTCTAGAAAACACCCTTTTGTTAATGTTTTTATAACTTCGATCTAATAATAATAATAATAATAATATATAAATTATGTATAAATTTATTTATAATTTAATGTATTTATACATAACCACTGTTTGGTCAAATTTACATTTATGATAATGGGAGACTTTACATGAAAGTGTAAGAGTTGTTAAACGTGACCATGTATTGAAAATTTTTCACCCAATTATGAATAAAAATCCATATGCATAAAAATACAGAACTTTGTATGAAATTCAAAATAAAAAGCGAGATCAAGAGTATAGAGTCTGTGTTTTTAATTTAATTTACACTTTTTTTTTTGTATAGCGCTTAGATCACAAGATTCAGCTGAATAAACCGCACTGATTTTCTTATCGTCGCAGATACTTAGGTTGTTCTTAACAGTTCTACGTATTATAAGAATTATGATGCATTATTATTTGGCAAATTAGTAAATATGTTAATTTATTTTTATAATTTGATTTTTTTTTTATAATATTGAAGAATTTTTCTACCAATTTTAGAACTACATAATACACATAAATTACAGTTTTACAATGAAAGCAATGAATATGAACAGTTGTATAGTTTGTACAATGGTAGTTGGTCCACCGTCAGTCTGACAGGGGTCCTCCCCCCAGTAGTTATTAAAAACAACCATTTGAGCTTATATATTAGTTTAGAAATGGCTTCTGAAAGAATTTTAGCTAATTCACATTTGTAAATTTCAGCTGCTATTGCAAATTAGGAAAAAAAGCATTGAAAATTTCTTTGTGTATCATTTCTTTCATTTCTTATTCCAGAAAACATCTTTTTTCGCTAATGTTTTCACATAACAATTATTAAATAATATAGATATATCTATATACAAACTTAGATATTTTAGAAAAAGTATTTATTTAAAGCTACACAAATTCAGCGTGACAATAAAAAATAATGTCTATAATTTGCATCAGAATTACTAGTTTCATTTCATTGCGTTTTACGCATATGGATCTCAAAAAGTTGATGAAGTTCAGGGTCCTTACTCACGGGTATGGTCCATATAATTATCAAAAAAGAAGTTAGAACATACAGTCAGAAAAAATTACATAGATTTAAATGTTTCACTTGTATTAAAACTTGATACGTTTCTACAATGAATGCAGTTTGGGAGTAAAATGTGAGGCTGCTTCCTCCAGTAAAATGGCATTTCAATCGCTTCCCTAGTTAAGTTTTGTTTATTCTCTTCAAGGAATTGTAGGCAGTATCAAGTTATTTCATAACTGCGAAGCTTTGGCACGAAATAACCTTGAAATACACCATTCAGCTGTGAAAATGACCAACCAGCTTTTCAGACGACCTTGAATCCTATAACCTTAAGGTTAACATAACAAAGATTATTCCACCTTTATAACTAAACAATTACATGCACTTAACCGATTGCAGTTACTCATCTTTTTTTGCTACAAGTAACGATACCACAAAAGCATTTTTGAAGACAAATATTTTTTTTATTTTTTTCCAATTGAAAAAAAGTTGTTTCATTTATATTTATTCTTGATAGAACATAATAGTTCAGTTGCTAAAAAAGAGCATTGTATTTCTATTTGCTATGTCTTTTTTTCGAATTATTAATGTTGAGCTCCTTTTGAAGGTTCCAATACTTCGTTTTTTAAGTAAACATAATGTACTTGCAAACCAACTTTAAATAAATACGCATGAAAAGCTTAGAACACTCTCATTTTTGCGAAAATGGTTATGACTTTTTTTTCATTTATTTATAGAAATATAATTTAAAAAAATAAATTGGGGCTAGGAAATTTAGTAATCCTACTTTCATTGATTATTAACCAAAATGAACATAAAAGTGTAAATTGGAATTCATTTTGTGCCTATTTTTACATATTTAACAGCCTCTTGCTCAGATTTTTTTTTTCGAATTTTCAATAGAAAAAAAAAATCTTCTATTAATATACTATGTTTTATTTGAATTCGAAAATGCACTAATATCCTATTTTCCCTGTTATTCCTCAAAGTTATAAATTTTAGAAAGTATTCTCTCTGATACTATATTTATCAAATATACTCTACTTTGAACTATTCAGAATAAATATCTGTAAAAAATAATTATTAAAATTATGTAGAAAAAAAGTATTTCGGAAAATGGCCTTATAACCTTACCGGAAAACTAATTTTACAATCCGTCTTGGTTATCTAAATGTAAAAACCTCATTAACGTGTAAATTATTTTTTGCTTGCTTCGTCAGAAAGAAATCATGGTTAAGAATATCAAAAATACGTGAAAAGATTTGAATATAAATTCTAATAGATATCACATATTATGCAGAAAAATATCGTCATTATTGTGGCGATGGGACGCCAATCGTATGCACACAAAAGGGATGGACGTGTGGCATGAGAAGCCAATCAAGAAACGATTAAATTATTATTGAATACATTTTCATTTACAATTTTTTAATAATCATCCGATGAATTATTCCGATTTAATTCTTTTTTTTTAAAAAAAAGCTGTTTATTTAATTAAATTACCTGGCTATTGAAAGACTTGACTGAACCAAATGATTAAAAATTAATCAAAACGAAATTTTAAAAATGGAATAATAGAAAAGAGTTCCAAATTTTCATTTTAAAATAAAATAGATTAGTTTTTTTCTAAATTTTTTTTTAAGTTTATTTAATATGTCCAATGTGGTTAAATTTTTATGGCCGTGGTTGCAGACTCATGAGTTCCAGAAAAAATGAAAACTACAATACAGAAAATATCATCTAGGGATTTCTGTAGTTAAAAAAGTACAAACAAAAGAAATGTTAAGTTTTTATTTAAGCCTACTCAAAGTGCAACAGCTTAACCTTTTATCACTTATTGCGAGATTTTTTTGAAATGTCCATACATTCGCGCGAGACAATGAAAAGGGAAACACACAAATTTAAATAATATATTACTACAGAAATTTATTCTTTTAAAAATAGATATGTATTTACAATATTGGTTTATATTTATTTTAGTTTTCTGGTATGAAATAATCCTGGGAACTAATAATCAGTTACTGTTATATTAAACTAAATCTCAGACATATGTTCCTATAAATTAGAACTAAACGCTTAATCATATCTTTGATATGATTAAAATGATCGATATAATTTCAAATTATATATATGACAGCAAAGCAGTTAAAGCATAAATCCTACGCAGGCCACATAAATTGTTTTAAAACTTATTTTCTTGATGCAACTTAATTCCATCGCAGAAAACCTTGCTGTTTTATGTGTTATTATAGGTTACAGAAATGATACTTTTTTGATTTTAAGGTAATGAAATACCACGAAGTTTGATATAAAGATGTTTCAGATATTTCAATCTTCTCCCATTTCGTTATTTTGGATTCACCCTACATTTTAAAATACGTAAATATGAATTTTTTGTTGAATTTTTGAGTTTAAAATTATAAAAAACTGAATTAGTTTATGTTTTGAAGTTTTAACACGTAAAAGCTATATAAAAGAACTCAGAATAAAATACATAAAAATAACTGAAATTTTCATATATATATGGTATAAGAGTCTTACTTAAACAGCATTTGGATTACAGTTTTGCCAAAGCGATAATACTTCCAGTTAATAAATATTTAGAGTAATATTTTTAAGACCAAATGTGTGATTTTTTAAAATAAAAAAAATTGTATTTAGAATACCAAAACTTAAAGAAAAAAGATAAAAAATAAAAATGAAACTGAAAGTATATATTAATAATTCGATTTATTTATTTAATAACGTTCGAATCTGTGCCTCAGTGTACTTCATGAATAAATTCTCTCAATATATTCAAAGACATTTTTTTATATCTTATAATATTTAAAAAAAATATTTTTAGCAGAATGATATATACATACAATTTTTTAAAATTGATCAATATTATCGGTCTTAATTTAAAAATGTATAGATTTCTGAAACTCCTGTACTTTCGAAAGTTTTTCTCATTTATTTATTAATTTTTTTATAGGAAAACTCTTGAAGATGGTAAGTTTATGATGGTACACGTTTTTGCTGGATCAATATATGTGTTTCGAAACATTTTTAAGAAAGAGTCGACTCTTACATATTATTACATTTACATTACATCTTATTACATTATTACATTTACACTTCATGGCATTGGTATTTACATCACTTACCTATGACTCAAAATGAAAAGTTTGAACCTATAATTTACCTAGTGTTTATCTATTTTCTTTCGCTTTAGGATGGAACTCTAAATAAAAGAATACTCTGAATATTTTCACACAGAATTATAAACGCAGATAAAATTCAGTACATTATTAATCCTGATTTATCTAAAATTTTGAATTTTTTAAGCAATTTATATTTTTCCCCTTATAACCTTTTCCCCTTTTTTAAACAAGGAATTATAAAAACTTGTAATAATAAAAATCGATGATATAATTGGGAATTTTGGCAACCTTTTTTTTTCCTGCATTTACGTAAACATGAAAACATTGATAAGTTACTACTTAACTTAATAATGAAGAAAACCAACCTATACAAATGTATTATTGATTGGTCATTAACTTTCCTTGGATGTTTTTAAAATAGGGCATTCGCATAATTGAAAAGCAAAGAACTTCATTTGTGTTGAAATGTAACTTTTTATTCTAATTATTTAAATTTGATAGTGAGAACCTATATTGTTTAATTTGAATGAGTATTACGCTGTAATGGCTGTAATGTAATGTACGCTACAATGGAATGAAACACAGTAACCTTTTTAACTCAAGCACCTTTCAGTTCCGTATTATTTTATTTGAGAGATTACCTCTTTCCCTACCATAAAAATACTCATTCTATGCCTTAATGGTTGCTTTTGAAAGAGAATCTTGGTCATTAAAACTATCCCGAAACATATTTATGTGAGTGAGTGCATATTAACGTCACACTGTTCAGCTACTTGAGGGCTTTTGGGAAACAAACTTAATTCCAAAGTGATTTGTCCTCTTACAATTGAAAAGTTTTCTGTATTTAAAAAAATATATATGAAAAATAATGGCAGAATATAATATAGATTATACTCAAAATTCTTCACCTTTTTAATTCAGCAATAAAATAATTAATGCATTTAAAAAGAATGCAGTTCCGTTAAGGCTTATATTGGCTTAGAAAGAATTATGCATTCCTTTTTTTCAGGGCTTCGAACAGTAATTTTTTTCATTCAGATTCAACTAAAAAAGAATATATCGGTTTTTTTCCGTTTTCCTTCTGCCAAAAATAACGGTTTTCGTTTCAGTTCCAAATGAATAATTTTATTGTATGTATATTCTTATTTGTATACTAAAAATATAAAATATAATTCTATCATAAACAAAAGTGCAATTATATGGTTGATACGCAATGATGATAATTATATGGTTGATGTGCAATGATGATAATTATGTGGTTGACATGCAATGATGATAATTTTATGGTTGACGTTAATTAAGAAAATACTGATAGGTTGGTTACGGTAACAAAACGATTGAAGATATATTGAACCGGTATAAACCGATATATATATATATATTTTTTTGGTTCAGTTCAGGTTTTCGTTCCGACTAAAATATTGGTTTTTCCTGGTTCGAAGCCCTGCTTTTATCTCACGTATTATGATTTTTTAGACTTTTTTATGTTCCTTTCTAAATTAATTGCTTCAACCGAAGACATCAGACAGAATATCTGATCAGTTTTCTGGGAAGGACTAAGGTTACAATTCAAAATCAAATGATCAAAGCACCGTTCATATTCCTAAGTGTAGTTCTAAAGCTTTCAATTTGAAAGATAACTTTTCAAATATTAATTAGTGCTTATCATTCACAAATATCTCATTGAACCAAATAATTTGACAATTGAATGATTTACGCGATTTTGTTTAGAATATATGATCCATTTAAGGATTAGACTATTTCGAAAGTATACGTGTTCTTAACATCTCATCTTATCCATACATTCTTGGTACCGAAGGTCGCTTACTTGGAAGTGTGATGAAATCGAATCAAAGTTTGTCAGTTTTTGTCTCTTATGTGCTACATATAATTCTTTTGTATATTTCTGGGGAAAAACCCACTTTTTAGTACTGATTTGTAACTCAGCTCTGAAAATTTAGTTTTAGACTGTGTGTGTGTGGGGGGGGGGGGGGGCTACTTCAGTTTAAATAGTTTTAAAATTACCTGTCCATTTGGTGAAATGAATATAAATCCGACTTATATTCAATTCTTATAATTTAGCTATAAATGCTTGATTTTGACTGATTGATTCATAATTTGTTCTTACTAATATTTTCAATTATAAAACTCCTCAACTTCCATGTATGGTATGAATCTGTCCATAAATTTTCAATAAAATGAATTGGTTTTATTTTTAGAAAGATACAAATCACAGAAATAAATGAATTTTTTCCTTAATTACAATTGTATAATTTTACACATACATCCTTAGGTGTATTATAAAATTTATATATCTTTTATTCAATGACTGTGTACATAAATAAAAGAACGAAATACTAAGGGTAGAATTGTAAAATTTTACATTTAAAATTAAATTTTTAAAACATATAATTTACCATTAAGTGTGCCATTATGCAAAACTTATAGTACTTAAAAATAATCCAAAAAATGCTTTGTCTTCTTTAAAAACTTCACACCCTAGAAATATACTTCATACACACAAATAACAAACCTGTATGGAACTAAATGATTTTTTGGTATATAATAAGATCTTTTTCTAAAAGATTTATTATCATTATATTTTGCAGACACATTTTCAGAAGATATAAATAGAATTATTAAGTTAAATTGAACTGATCGAGGTTCCTTTCTAAAGATGAATTGGTTTTTTTAAATGTATTTCAGTCTTCTATTTGGATATTTGAAGTGATAATATTTATTTTTTTTGAAAAATCTACGTCTTTTTGTTAATATTTTTATTAATTTTTTTAGTTCTTTATCGTTAAGTAACAAGAAAAACAAAATTTTTGGAATATAATGCTTTTTTAAGATAAAATAAACGAGAAAAACAATTTGTGAATCCTTATCATAGTTTTATTTTAATTTCATTACATTTTATTATATTTTCATTTCAAAACAATCAATAGTTTATAGTTGATGTATTATTATTCCGTAATACAGAAGAAATGGAAGCAATCCAGTTAAAGGGATAATTTTTACTCTCGGAGGGGAATTATGGTCCCCAACCTCCGAGCCGCGGACCGGTACTGGTCCGTGGATCCACCTAAGGAACATTAAATTTTCATTATATTTACTGTGCAATTGATGAAAATACCCTTTTAAACAATTGTAAATCCTGATTTTTAATTTTTAAACGTATAAAAATAAATAACTACATTAGGCTAAATAAAATAAACTAACTTCTATTAAACATTCCTTTGGTTGATTTTTTTCCCCTTCCAGTTATCTTTTCGCACAGTTAGGTTTGGCAATTATAAAGCAAACTCTTCTTGATATTATACTTTAGGCAAAACATCAAAATAATTAGTTATTCTTTACCTGGTTTATGGAATTGTAAGAAATTAAAAGTTAAATATACTAATAAGAATATGTTGATCAAAAGTTTGTGAATTAAGCACTCCGATTCAAAGACTAACATTGGCAAAATGTTTTCATGAATTGTTTTTGATTATTTGTTGTGTGATATATTTACTTTTCAAAGGTAGAAACTGAAGTTTATTTTAAAAATAACTGCATTATAAAAAAAAAGCTATGATAGCTTAGTACAAATAGCTAGTTTAAGTATACTAATAAATTACTGGCTAATAAATTACTGGTTTGTTACTAACTATTATGTATGATTGAAAAGTCTTAAAATTAAGCTGACTATCAGAATGTTAGTTACATAGATTTGATCGTAAATTATTCATTTATGGGCTGCAAAATGTATCTGACAAAATTGGTTAAGATTTTCTGTCCATAAGTCCTTACAGATAAATCAAGAAAAATCTCGAACTGAATTGTAATTAGAATTATAGTTTTAAAATTAAAATTACTATCTGAATCAATGTACATTCCATTTCAACCTTATGACCGTTGTAGCCTAGTGTTTATGGTCACGAACTCGTGGCTGGTGTGTCACGAGTTCGAGACCTAGCGCCACTGAAGACCCACCATGTAGAATGGGCTGATGCACGTTAAATCCGTCGAGCTCTTCCCGAGGATGTAGTCTGGCAGTTTACAGGGGGGTGTCACAGCTCAGGTGTCGTCCTCGACACTTGAACGAGGTTAAAAATTACGAGGTCCATCGCCAGTAGCTCTCCTTTTGCCTTTTACTGCGACGTATATAAATATAACTCTCACTCCATTTCAACTTTTTATATTGATACACATGCGCCTAAATAGCTTGGGATTTGTTATATTCTTATTTAATAAGTCATAACAGATTGAGTGATTCGATGAATTTCGTGTGTTCTTCAATCATTAATTTTCATACAGGTATTGTAATGAATTTCATTTCCCGTTGTAACTGTTTCTAAAATATGACACAGAATCAAATAGAAACAACCATCTTTTAATGAAAAAGTCGGAAGATTGTATTTCAAACCATTTTATATAGACGAAGAAATATGAACTGTTCTGTGACAGATTATGAGAGTATTACGACTGCATGCTTAACACATGGCTAGAAATGCTATACTACACTAAGGAGATACTAACAATTCCGCTATAAAAGACTTTTTGGAAATATAAGGTTGGGGAAAAAGAAATCCATTATTTTTAAATGAAATTCAATACTTTTTTCAACATGTGTCGGATGGTCCGATTGGGGTCAAATATACACTGTTTTGTTGCATAATTTATTGCCATTTTAAAGGTAGCTCCATAATGCCTCTCTCTTAGAAGTCTTGGTCCATATTGGAGAAAAACTCTAGTAATCGATTTTCACAATCTTCTCTTGATCCCAATTTCTTATCACTCAGGAAGTTTTGCAATGCCAGATAAAGGTGGTAATCGCTTGGTGCCAGGTCTGGACTATATGGTGGATGCATTAGAACATCCCAACCAAGCTCCCAGAGTTTCTGGCAAGTCCCTACAGACGTCTATGGCCTGGTGTTGTCCTGATGGAACACAACACCTTTTCTGTTGGTCAATTCTAGTCAATGGCTAGCTTCAAATGGTCTAGTTGTTGACAGTAGAGATCTGAATTTAGTGTTTGGCCGTACGGAAGCAACTCATAATAAATTATTCCTTTCCAGTCCCACGAAATACACAGTAGAACCTTCCTGGCCGTTAGTCTTGGTTTGGCCACCGTTTGAGCTGCGTCACTGCGCTTTGACCACGATCGTTTTAGCACAATGTTGCCGTATGTGACCTATTTCTTATCCCCAGTCTCCATCCTTTTAAGAAATGGGTCGATTTCATTTCGTTTGGCCAAGGCTTCACCAATGAAAATTCGATCCATCATGTTTTTTGATGATAATTGGTGTGGTCCACAAACATTGAGCTTCTTTTTGAATCCAACTTTGCTCAAATGGTTTATAATTGTTTTATGGTCGATCTTTAATTCCTGGACGATGCTACGACTACTAACATGCCGGTCAACTTCGATTATTTCTGTGATTTTATCTACATTTTTGATGACGGGCCTGCCTGTGCGAGGTGCATCTATAACATCAAAAATGCCTGAACGGAATCGACGAAACTAAAACTGCTCGTAATTAGCCGTTACAAGAGTATCGACCCCATAAACACCATTCACAATTTCAGCTGCCTGGCTTGCATTTTTACTTTTATCAATGTAAAATGTACCGAATTTTCTTTGTTGACTTCCATTTTTAACACCCTGTAACTCACAACTGAATGGACCAAACAAAAAACAGGAAAAAGATTTTTTTTTTTTTTTTTGTGAAATGTCACCTTGACAACGAGCATCAATTTGAAATAGTTTGATTGATACTTCACGAGATATCGACTCTACAGCCATCTACTAAAAAAAATAATGGATTTCTTTTTCGCCAACCTAATATTAATTATGAGTATTTTTTACATATAATTTTGCTTTTTATATAACTTTTTAAATAATTTTTATAGTTCTTGTGGAGAGAAAAACTTATTTAAGAACAATTCTGAGAGAAATACCGTGTGCTGAACTAATAGAAATAATACTAACAGTCTGCATGTAGTAATATGCATAGATCAAAATTAAATCTTCTTAGTGTCTTCTTGAGATCTACATTTTAAACCTTGATGTATAAATTCTTGATAACATTTCGAGGGCACATCAATATTATCATTAATTTAATTATTAGTACATCAAAATATACGAAAGATCTCTTGAAATATACAATTTACTTCATAGATGGCAGCACGTGATTATAATGTGTTGCGGAAATATACATTGGAACAGTAAAAAAATTAATAGGTTAAACACGCACTTTTTATGTATTGTTTTATGAGTACATAGTACGCATTCTACATAAAAATACTTGAAAAAATCATCAAATCTAAATAGGTCGTATCGATAAATTTTTTTATTTTATTTTTTTATTTTTTTATTTTACTTTGCTCAAAGTAGTTAATAAATTGATTTTTGTTACAATATATAATATGTCGATGTTTTCATTTTCATTAGCTTAATGTTAAAATTATCGCAATTCATAAAATTAATTTGGGGATTTTAATTTTAAAATGTATAGAGAGAAAAAGAAATGGCATAGAGGTCATATTGTAGTTATTTTATTTAACTATTTATGTGAATTATAAATATTATTTAGATAATATCAAGAATATTTATATTTGAGTTAGAAATGTTAAGTTTTGCCTTTTTGAAGGCATTTTTACAAAATATCTTTTTTAAAAATAATAATATGTAATTATTTTTCAAATGCTTCTTAGTCTTGTAAGCACGTAATTCGGCTTATGTAAACAGGAATTTAAATATTTTGCTATAAATTTAAATCAATTGTAACTAAAATTAAACATTTAATTTTTTGCTTGCTTATTGCAGTTCCATTTTATTCAATCATTTCAATTATCAATCATTTTGGATTAATATACTATTAAATTTCCAATAGTAAAAAAAAATAAATAAATTTATTATAAAATATGGATAATATATATATATATATATATATATATATATATATATATATGGCCTAATTCAGCGACAGCTTTAGATATCATAATAGGTCTCCAGTTTAGTCCAAAGACTTTTTTGTATCTACATTTGTTGTGTCTGGTGAATTCCAATTTCTTCCTACTTTAGCACTGTAGGTTCTAGTACTTCTTCACTGTTATTTTATATTACTATATATATATATATATATATATTCCATTCTTTTTATACTTTTGTTAAGTGTTACATTTCAGCCCTTCACATGATTTAAATCTGCATTAGGGTCCAGAATCTGGCAATAACTTATTTATTGCACTCAGATTTGGCGCGGGCTTTTCATTTGTAAGTGCAATTTTTAGGAAAGTTACCTCTATCTTGTAATGGATTTAGATATTCCTATCCATTACTTTCAATAGGTTTTTGCTCAGTATTATTTACATAAAGGGGGAAAGTTGACTGGCCAAAAAAAATGTTCAACCCCACTTTTATATAAATTATTTTATATATTAGCTGTCCTAAGTCAGCAATGTTTATAACACTGCAGCATCCATTTTATAATTTTTAATCTCGGTTACTCATATGTCCTTCATTGTGTGATTTTCCTACTGTCTATGTGTTTTTCGAATGTGATTGTTGGATGTTATCTCTTGTTTGTAGAGAATGAGCCTATATATATATAATAACTTGTGGATCATAAACATAAATAATACCTCTCGATTTTTAGCATCTTGATTTTTTTTAAATCTGCCTTTTATCATTTTAAAATATTTTACAATTGATTTTTGTCAATTTAATATGCTGAAAAATTTCTTTCTTATTTCTATTATTTAAATTTGTTATCCTAAATTTATTAACAGATGAAAAAAGTTTTTACAGATGTTTATTTCATTCGTTTTATTTGATCTGAATTGTTTTGAATGCTGTTTTAAATGTTGAACCGTTTTCAGTTTTCTTAGCGGCTATAAGTTAATATTAAAGATTAGTTATTTAATTTTTTGAGTATGTACAAGCTCAATTAAACGTACAAAAAAATTTACAGCTGTTGATATTATTCGTCTACTTATTTCCCTCTTTTTTTACGAGATTAATTATTTTCTCTTTATAAAAAAATTATAAACTGAATCTTATTTACCTGAAATATGGTTTCAAATTCATTTAGTGAGCGATATTTTAATTCCAGAGAATGTTTCAATAGATTGATCTTTTTATAAGGTTTTTAATAAAACAATAAAAAATGCTGGACGGTTTAATTAAGGTGTGCTTAGAGTATAATAATAGTATTCAATAATAGTAATAGCATTTCAACTAATATAATTTTTAAGAATTATTTTTCTGTTAATTGATGCATTATTTAACGGTTAATATTAGTTAAACTAATCGTTCTTCATTTGTTAATAACATTTTGCTGAAGGAACCTGAGCTTGAATAAATTAAAATACGGTTCCCCCTAAAATAACACAATAAGTCTTTTTTAATAATTGGAACTATATATTTAGAAATCTGAAGCAATCTTACGGATATTCGATTTGAAAATACAAAACATATGTCAACATATTCTATGTTAATCCGCATATACGTTTTCATGTTTTTTAGTTAGAATCAATATAAACTTATGTACTGTTGAAGTACATTAAAAACATTTTTATCAATACATATTATTTGAAATAAACTGATTAATGTTTACTAATTATATCAGAATAGAAATACTTTATTTTTAATATATAACTTGTGAAAAAATCTACTTTTGAATATAGATGCATTGTGTTAATTTCTTCACTGAAGTTTATAAATTTGTAACAGACCTTATTTGACAAACATCTTTTGAATTATGGACATTTATAGAATTACGAAAAAATCTGAATGATAACTCTAAAGGTAAACTTACACCTTTTACCTATATTGTAAATTACTGAATGTGTGTCATTGCTGGAGGGATTCAATTGTTTAAATAAGTTCTAAGTGGAAAGGTGGAAGTGGTTGAAAATTGGTCAAGGGGTAACGGACTCGTGGCTAGTATGTCATGAGTTCGAGTCCACGCTGAAGACCCGTCGTGCAGAGTGGACCAATGCACGTTAAATATACCTAGGCTCAAATGTACTCCTGTTGGTGTGGTGTGGAAGTTAGGAAAGGGGGTGGAAGCTCAGGTGTCGTCCTCGTCACTTGACCACGGTTCCAAATTACGAGGTCCGTCGTCAAAGTCCCTCGTGCAGCTGAATAGTGCGATGTTAATACCACTCCACTTTAAGTAAAAAGTCTTTCCTTATATGAAAAATGTTTCGAGTCTGCAGAGGGAAATTTTTTAACAATTGAATGCTCAGAATCACATCAAATTGAAAGTCAAAATATATACCAATGATTTTGTGATACAAAAGTATAGCGGTGCAAGCACTCGGTTCGTATTGAAATTTTTATTTATTTTTTTTATTTAATTATAATAAACGGAAATGCTTATATTTTATATCGCCCATTCCTTATTTTAATAAATATGTTTAAAAATGCATAATATCTGTACAATTTAAATTTTTAAAAAAATTTGTTGAAAAAATGGTTATATTTTACGTAGTTTATTTTTATGTTAAGAAATACCGTTAAATGATGCAAAATTAATCTATAATAAAACTGTAAAGATCTATGTTACTGATCTCTATTCTCTAACTCTTCACGCATTATCGCAGGAATTGAATTGTTTCAAGAATGTCCTACTGTGTAGCACGCTGAATTGTTTTGGTAGATTGGTTTGGCACGCTACAGCTAAAAAGTTACGGACCCCTGGATTAGAATATAATTTTACAGTGACATGACATGAATGTAGGCGTTTGTCATTCTCCAGAACCGGAATAAGTTGAATTCAGATTCCGGTATTTCAGAAAATAATTTATACATTCTTAGAAAATTGTGTAAAATGCCTTTACTTAATCATGAATAATTATCATATTAGTTTAGGAGTTTACTTTATTTTGTCATAACTCTCAAACTCTAATTATCGTAACTCCTGTTTCTAGAAATAATAAAATAAGTTATATTTGTATAAGTTTATATAAGTTATTATATATTTAAAATATATAAACAATGATAAAAATAAATTTACACACACACACACAAAAATTCAAACACGATTTTTTTCCAAAAGTTTTAATGTTTTTCAGACAATCAAATATTACAGTACATTTAAGTATGTTGACGCCAATGCAGGGTTTTTTTCTGAAGCTAAACAATCGAATACATCTGTTTATACATCATAAAATAAGTACCATCAAATTTCAAGAATTAGCAAAGTTCTATCAAGCAAATGCAATTAACGTCTTTCAAATTGACTTGATTTATGTACTTTAATTGATTGTGAATTTTACAAAATAGAAAAAAAAAATGATTGTTTAGTTCCAAAAATGTCTTTTTATTACAAAATTATTTATTTGCCATTTGAATCAGTTCTTTATAAAATTTTATATATCAGGGCCGGCTGGAGAGGAATGGGAGTTTGTACAAAATGTGGTCATGATGATCTTTTTAATATTCTAAAAATAATTTCGTAAAAGAATATTGTGTTTTGGAAAATTTTGCAATAAATTAGATCAGGGCTGTCCAACACGCGGCCCGCGGGCCGCATGTAGCCCACCAGTACATATGTTGCGGCCCACCGACACTTTTAAAA
>BMAV01004462.1:822859-858371 GCA_019973955.1 Trichonephila inaurata madagascariensis | reverse complement strand
GCCTGTTACCTGTTCTTGTTTTAAAATAAATCCTTTTTGATAATAGAAATGTCTTTCAGATTAAAATAGATTTATATTTTATCAAACAGTTACATTTAATTTTACTATAGTAAATTACTTTTTTAATAAATTTCGAATTGCATTATGCATATCCTTTACTATGGGAGGTACAGGATTCTCTGCGTGTGCGACTTTCGTTTCTCCTCATCCTTTTCTGTTTGGAGTGCCCAAAAAGCAAGAGGCAGTCAGAGATATTTTTTAAAGTTAAAAAAAAAAAAAATTCAGGACGGTTAAGATAAAGGGAAATGTATACTTAATCGTTTGAGCGAATGACAGCACTATCAAATTTCAACAATGAGTAACGAAAGATCAATTCAATAGGAACACCGTAATTTTCAAGAAAATGGCAACTGTAATATTTCAAACATTTTTTGATCATTGCATTATTATATTATATAAACATTATTATACTATCTATGTCTGTATACATGAAAAATAATGAAAAGAATAATAATAATTCATTGTTTTAAATTTTCATTCCAATAAATGTTTTTTTGTTTCCAAATCTGATATAAAGGTACATATTTTTATGTGCGGCCCGCGAGATTATAATGTTTTTCCGAAGTGGCCCGCAAGGTCATTTGGGTTGGACAACCCTGAATTAGACCATTGAAATTTTTGGAGTTTTTCCAAATAATTACTGTTATTATGATGACACTGAGACCTGTCAAATTTATGCTCAATAAGACGGAATATTTTTTGTACACTTATGAATCGGCATTAACTCATAATATAATAAACTTATACAAAATAATAAGTAATATAACATTTTTATGTTATATTTCCCAAAAATTTTACATCACACACAAATTAGTTTGTAATACTCTTCCTCTGTTCCATGGAACAATTCTGATTTAATTGATTACATTGTTAAAAAGAAAAATCGTTTTCGATTGTTGTTATAGTTAAATGAGAATAAAATGATAAATATGAAAGTAACAATTATTATTTTAGTGAAATAAACAGAGAAACTTGTTAAACATGGGGGAAGACCACACTTTGCTTAGTTCATTATTCTTATTTAAATTAACTCATAATTAAACTCTAATTTCGTCAGAGTAGTAACATGAAGAATATTTTTTTTTCAAATAGGGCTGCGTTTTGTACAAAGCCTTAGCACAGACACGGCAAGTCCCCCAAGAGTGAGAGCCATTTCAAAATTCTAAGGTGGATGATAAACAATGCCATGATTTAATTTTGCTGAAAGTACCAGAGCTAAGTTGATACTCAAGGGATCTTTTTCATGCCGCATAAGCATATGACTTGCGTGCCTACTATTTTCGCTTCCAGAAAATCTATCGACTCGAGTCGGGATCGAACCCGCAACCTAAGTCTAAAGAGGCGGGCACGCCACCTCAAAAAGTCACCGAGCCTACATGTAGAATATATATAGGGAGATTTTATACGGTGGTATTATTTGTTTCATCCTCCGGCTGACCCTGATCCTTATATTTTTGTTCACATGTCATATATCACGCATTTATTTTGAATTTTAATGGATAATTCAATTTTTTAATATTCATAAGAAAGCAAAACTTACATACAATATGTTTGATTTTGTAATTTAAGTTTAGAGGATACATATTTATAAATTGTCTGAAAAATTGTTAGTAAAAATGTTTGATAAACATATTCATTAAACATGAAGTTAGTATTATTATGAAATAAAGTTGTTAAAGGGACACAATACGATTCAATTGACCAAAATCGATAAAAAAAATCAAATTTAATTTTTTAAGCCTAAATTATTTTTTATATACTTTTCTATAACCTCACAAAATTTGAAAGCTCTAAACTTAAAAAACGCAGAATTATAACAGCTTTCACGTTCGTTTTTATTCACATCTCTATGGCAAATCACAAAACTTTAAACTGACTTATCTCAGAAAGATAAAATAACTAGTTTGTCTTCATTTAAAATGCTAAGTTTTTTTTTTTATTGCTCCTAATGCTTTGAAATTTTTTTACCTATTGCTAATAGTACATGTAACAAAAGTTGGTATGCATTTTTGAATCAAAGAAATATTTATTTTTTTAAAAATAATTGAACTCGGAATTTATACATTTTTTAAGGAATTTTAAATAAACATTCATAAAAAGAAGTATTGTATGAATACCAATCACGTTAACGCAAAACCCATACCAAATTTTATTGTGCTTAGTTTGACGTACTTGTAAATCAAATTTCATGTATGTACATAAATTTTTGTGGGAGGAGTAGCACTTTAAAATCGCTTCACAAATTTTAAGTTTTCTCCTTAAAAAATTACATGGTTAGCTTTATATGAAATTTTGAGCTCAAAATATGTTTTACATGGTATACATATATAGGAGGCAACCAAAAAAATTTTAAAAATCCTTAAATTTTTGCGTAAATCGTACCATGTCCCCTTAACTTGTTAAAATATATGGCTAAATACATCAAGATAATATGATATTAGTTTCATTACTACCCTTACTAATATCCATGCTAAAATATATAGAGATACTAATAAAGTAAAATATATAAATGTAAAGTAAAATATATGGAGATACTAATAAAGTAAAATATATAAATGTAAAGTAAAATATATAGAGATACTAATAAAGTAAAATATATAAATGTAAAGTAAAATATATAGAGACACTTATATAATTAATAATGTATGATATACTTATTAGTTATTTAATTAGAGAAATTATGATTTCAATAAGTTGAAAATTGGATCTTTCTCTTTGTAACATTACCAGTACATTAAAAGTACTCTCCATTGCCCTTCTGATACAATTTGCAACACGCATTTTCTTTTTCTTCGAGATGCATGTAAAATGAAATGGCAAAAAGCTGTGGCAAAAATTTGCTGATGTTAATTACAATGCCTTCAATGGCTCCAACAATAAATTCGCTGATGATATTCAAGTTTATTTGTAAAATATTCGTTACAGTTATTTGAAGAAGTTGAAAGGAAATTCATGTTTTGATATTATAAATGAAGCGATAGAAAATTACTCTAATACACAGAATGATTTTAGGATTGAATTAAAGTTTTACAAGAAGATTATTACAGCAACACACACATTTTCTAATATCTGCACAATTACACCTACGTTGTCTTCAACTGAAATATAATTGTAACAGTTTGGTGGGTTAAACACGGAAATTGGCTCTAACATGTTAATATTGACTTCTATATATTTATGTATTATACAAAGGAATAGATGTGGGGTTGAATGAGAAGCTAATTGCCACATACTAATTGACATTCACATTTATTCTTTTCCTAATTTATACGCATTAATACATATTTCCTAAGGAATACACATTTTTATGATTTATGCATTTTTTTTAAGAAATACTAACACAAATGCCACACATTATAGCCATCACGACAAAACTATTATTTAACATCTGCCCATAAATCAGAGTTCATTTTGACACATCCTACTACATGTGTCAAAATGAATACGCAATGACAAAACTGCATGCAAGAGTGAGATTTCGTGGAATAAATTCAATTAAAATGTTTTGAAATTCAAAACACATTTTGCGTTACAAGTGATTCCTTTTATTGATTAATAAAATTACGAATAATATTTTATGGTTTTGTTTGTGTTCAATAAAACATGTCAAAGAATACATTCGAAATAGGTGCGTTTAGAAGAAAAGTATAATGTGTACGAGTATGAAAAAATGTAAAGGACATAGCTACAAATACTGTAAGTATTGGAGATCACATCGTATGATATTGTTCTACAACATGATTGCTTTAGAAAAAAGATCCTTAAGCGTGTAAATTTACGATTCCTTAAAAGTTCAGTTGAGTAGCTCGTTAATACTGCTATGCACAGTTTAACACAAAAATCAAATTCAATAATCTTCAAGGACTAATAGAAGCTGGTGTAGTAAATGCATATTTAGTGTATACATGTAAGTAAAATCTTATATTTTACAAAATATACAAATGCATTGAAAAGTCCGGTCTTAAATTACTTTGTTATGAGCGGCAGGAATAAAAAACGTCATTTTGCGAATGACTGAATTTCTTGATAAGTTTTGTAAGAAGAAAGATTTTTTTTAATATTGTTATGAAATCTCCAGGTTTCATAAAAATATTCTGACTTTTCTAGAAAGTGCATATAAACGGACACGATATGCTGAAATAAGAACATTGATATATCTACCGGTTACAGATTTATGACAGATATCATATCGCTTTATTTGAACTAGACACAGGGGAAAGCACAGCAAGAACTTAAAAAAGAGTAAGTGAGACAGGCTAAATCATAAGATTATACACAGATTTTCTCTACTGCTAACATTTTAAGAGCAATATTGTAGACAAATGATAACCCTTTCACAAATTTTAACCCTTATTCAAACTCATATTTCATATCAGTAACGGAATCAGTTCAAAAAATTATGCAAAATTATTATGGTCTGTATCTCTCTCGACTGGAGCTTTCTTGTCATGAAATTCTTAATTAAGCATGAGTTCGTCTGCTGTAAAATATCATTATCAATCGCATCTTAAGTTTGCATTACGAAAAATAAAATAAAATAAACGAAAGGTAATAAAACGTTGCTTTTTTGAGAAAAGGGCCTCTCGGAAGATCTCAGACGATAACTCTTCTTGGAGGCTCATTATCTCCATTAGAAGCATCATGGACAACGGAAAGTTGTGCACGCAATTCTGCATCTAGAAATGAAAACGGTATTATAGATCGTTTTCACAATTTAATATTACTCAAGTTGAAAAGAAATTCTCTGGTAATTTTTGTTGCCTTGTCGAACATGTCTTCATAATTGAATAGCAAATATTTAAGGTATCCAAGTACGTTAAAAACTTGAATTTTAGAAAAAAAAATATTTAATATATTTTTTTTTGGTATTTTTTTATCCAGTAAAATATTTGAAGTGTTATATTTCCGAAGCTACCTTTTTCTTAAAGCTACAAAACCCAGGAATGGAATTATAAGCATTTTAATATGAGACGATTTCAAAAATAAATAAATAACCGGAAATGATATTTGAAACCGGAAATTGAAGTATTCTCATAAACATTCCTTTATTTTCGAATTTTAAAAGTATTTACTGCCCATATTTAAAAAAAAACATATCAAGATACTTTTTGAAACATCAGCTTTATTTAATACACTAAGTTTTGTATTCTATGTAGTTTTTATTTTTAAGTACATTTGCTAAGAAAATTGAACTTTTAGAGAAATCACAACTTTTAAAATGTGATAAATCAAAAGACTTTTTGTATATTTATATATAGCATGGTAGAAATACTTTTACTGTTTTTGGGTGCCTGAACTGTGATCTTTAAAGTATATAAATTAAAAGTAGATTATTATTTTCTTATTTTAATATATCAGAGAAAAAAAAGCCTTGGCTATAATTTCGATTGATTGTAACTCTGAAAAAATAAAATAAATTCTTTAAAAATACTAATTCAGGATCTGTAGAGAAATCTTAGCTCTTTATATAGGCAACATATTATTATTATAGAAGCATTTTCTGTAAAAGGAGAATATTTTCAAAGAATAATATTTTGTCTTCTTTGCTAAAAATTGCATTTAAAAATGCAATGCAATAATATTTTAATATAAAAATAATTTTATATATACATCATAATTAAAGTGCCACTAAATGTAAAAAAAAAGTATTCATTTGTACACTTTTTCAAAATCCGGTTTCTAACGTAGTTGAATACCTTAAAAAGTTACGTGAAGAAAAATAAGACATGTACAAAACAAATATACAACTGATTTTATGTTATTATTATTAACCTTATAAAAAGTAGCTAATTCTCTACATTTTATTTCCAATTTTTTACCAAGTCCAGTTTTCTGTAGATATTCTTATATATTACCCGGTAATGTGTAAATAATTCCCCAATTAAACAATTTTTTAAATTTAAGAAAACAATTAAGAATAACAAATGATAACAAATTAAATGGAAAAGAGTGTCAAAATATTTTAATTTATTAAATATTTAGTTGCTTAGGTAGAATATAGAATTAAAAAAAGCATTCTCATCTTATTGTACTGTCTGAACAATCTATTTTTGCCACTTTGAAGTCAATTTATTATCCAAGACATAAGGATATCATAGAACATGGGCCCATGACCTTGTCAGGGAAGAGAAGCCAGGAAAAAAAATAACCAATTATACATTTACAATTAACTTTTAATAAAATTTATTTTTTAATGGATGAGTCCATAGTTATTATTTTGACCAAGAGTGTAGAAATGGGCAAATTTAGCCTTCCATAACACTTATATAGAATATTCAATATCTTTAGTTTTATTTAATTTTTAACAAACACAAAATTTATAAATCCCATGATTTTCTCATAATTTTCTCTCATGTATTTTTCATTTCATCTAAATCAATATTTTTAAGAGATAAATGAATTGTTTTCTATAGTGATTTCAAGTGGTAAAAGAAAGATTATTAATGTATAATTTCATACTGCTCTTTTATTCTATTTTTAAACTTTTTAGGAAAATCCATAGTTTTAACCGATTTTTTTTGGTTAATCTTTTTTTTTCAACATATATTTATTGAATCATAAAAAATAACCCAAGGAAAATTGCTAGTTAAAAAATAATAAAGCTTTCAATTATGTGAAAAATTAAATTTTTTATATAAAACGTATCAAAATAAAATCTAAAAAAAGGCATAAAGTTTACAGATTCTCTTCTAAATGACTTACTTTCATTACAGCAGCAGCAATTGAGTGACATATGTTTTATAAAGCCAGACTAAGTATATGTTTTTGACAATAAATTACAAACTCTGATTCTCTCTGTATTTTAACTTCATCTTTATTATTGCTACGAGCAAGTTAATACAATAAAACATGCATAAAAGTTTAAGAAGTATTCTGCTATTTAATATAAAATTCTTTAAAATGCATTGACATTTTTTTTCTTTGGTTGAAATAATAATTTTGAGAAAAGGAGTGCTAATTTTATTAATATTTCCAAATAATTCTGATATTTGTTTTCAAGATTATTAGTTCTCTGACTAGCAAATACTTCAAAGTGTAATAACGAATATAGTTCTCTTACTCAGAATACAAAACAGGTTTCATCATTTGAAAAAGAGTCTTGCAGTTTTATGAAGAAACTCTTTAGAAAGTTTAATTGCACCAATAGCACACGAAGTTTAATTTAAACCGGTGCCATTTCAAGTTCAAAATCGCTGCTAAAATTACGCTTAACCTTGTACACAGTTATTCGAACGGTTAAAGCGAATGTCATTGCCCTCAAGAAATGAAACAGCTTGGCAATAACCTTTTTAAATGACAAGCACATATTTTTTTGCGGTTGTTATATTATTTGTTATTAATAACATCCGAGAAACATAAATTGTTGACTTAAGCTGAGAAATTGTCGCCTCATTAAATCTTGTTAAACAAATGAAATTTGTTTTATTTTTGAGTAACAAACCTATAAAACTATTGTTTCCAAAGAAGTATGAAAGCGATTTGTCACTTTTAAGAGTCTCTTTCCTTTATTGCGACTATTAAGGACATGGAATATGTGATTCCACTTTCTGTTAAGAAGAAAATCATTTGAATTTAATCGTTGAACATTTTAAGTTTATCGTGTTTAGCTTGTAAAATCAATTTGGAAAGAATGTATTGATGCTATACGAAAAAAGATTAACTGAAAGGCATAAAATATTAAAATAAGTATCTTACAATGAATTTTTATTTGTATGTTTATCTGATATATTTTAAAGAAATTACATTATTAATAGTAGAATGAAACTGTGATTTAAAAATTGTCAACTCTTAAAACATTCAAACCAAACTATTTTTGTTTGAAAAATTTTAGCACATTGTTTAAAATACATTAAAATAAATATTTGTAATGTATAAATAAGTCTTCAATATGTATAAATAAATCTTAAAATAAATATATAAAAAGTATAAATAAGTAAAAATAAATGTATAAAATGAGCGAAAAAAATTTATATTTGCATTGGGTGCATATTTTTCCTCTTCGCATTCACATCAATAGTTTGACAAAAGACATTATTTTGGAAAATAATGTGCAAGCATTTCGAAACGGACCCCCGATCAGGCTGGTAACCGTTAGCTTAACCTTATTTCCGGCTTCTTATATGCTCAAGAGCAATGCTAAGACATCATCAAACAATAGACTAAACCTATTTTGACTGACTTGATATCTGTTTGCTTATAGTTTATATCGATTTGGTTGTTATAATTCGCATTTCTTTTTTAAAATAAATGAATAAAAAAAACCTAGTAAACTACGTAGTATGTTTTTCTTTCCTTTAACTTAAAAAAGTAAAGTTTTGTTTATTAAAATTATTATGAAAATCACTTATGTACCTCGGTGAGTTCTTTCTTTCCATTTAGTCTTGTTTTCTTCAAGGTGAGGGACCCAAGGTCTTTTGACCTTTAATTTTGACTGAGCTGCAGTCTTTGGCGATGGAGGTGCACTTGTACTAGGGCTTGGTTCAGTTGGATCGGTTACAGATTCAGTGGAATTGTCGCTCTTAGCTGCATTTGGCGAAGTTCCAGTCAGTGATTGTGATTTTCTGCGTACAGCTGTGAGAAATTTAATGAAATATGATTAGTGATTGTAAGAAAATAATTTGGATAACTAAAATAGAAATAAGTGGAATTGATTTTCCTCGTTGATGCCCATTTTTGGAATTTTTTCTATGCAAATAGGACTGTTGTTAGTATCAAAAGATATTATCAAAGTTATTTATGAAAACAAATCAGGTTATTTTAAATGAATTTAAAAATTAATGAATTTTATTTCGGCGTCGTACGCGCACCTGTTCTTTCAAACTGCAATTTTTAAGTTTTAGGTATATTCGCTGTATAAAGTACTTTTTTTACAAAGAAACCTGAAATGTACATTTGCAATGCTATTATCTTTTGAGGTCTAAGAATAGAATGTGAGTGGATATTAAAAAAGGGTGGGAGTAAATTAAACCTGGCATAATTCAAAAGCCTTTTAAAAATGTATTATATCTTACAATCTAGATGGAAAGGAGGGTAATTGTATATTTATGGAACAGTGATGGTGAAAAAAAGGAAATCGAATTCTAGGATGTACATGAAGATACAACCGAAGACGAATATGATGAACTTTTCATGTTATCCAAACAATGAAAGTTCATAAGTATGTCAATTTTTTTAAAATAAACAGTATTTAGAGATCTAAGTAAAAATCTAATTTCTTAAGCTTACATATTCTTTATTTTTAAAATAAAGTATCATTTGAATATCCGGTGGAAAATTTTTATCTTATTTTTAGTGTTAAAAGTGAGCGTTATACTTCGGAATATATAGTATACATTTATGTAATTATGTGGCTATTTTTGAGTCACCTTGTTTACAAAACTGTATATACTCTACAAAAAGTTTTGAGGCAATATATATCAACTCTGATTGTTTTAAACTAAGATACCATAGGGGCAGTATTATGGTCTGGAGTTGCTTAAATAGGTCTAATCTGGCATCAACAGAATTTCGCGGCAGTATATTGGTCTCTGGATTATTTAAACGTGCTTAATGTCCAGTTCATCCTATCAATGGATTTTCTCTTGTAATATTAAGCATTTTCTCCCAAATTAATTAATACGAAAATATTTTAAAATATTTATTTTCTTTATAATGTAACTCATAAATATCATGAAATAAGATTTACTCGAATCTATACCGAACTATTTTTCTAGTGTTAATGCTACTGAAAATCGGGTCCGGCTTAGAATCGAGTTTCCAACCCTTTCAGAAAGAAAAATGTACCCGTCCATTCTGGCCATTTGCATCGATTACTTATCCCATTCCGCAGTTTATCTCCAGTATTCAGTCTATTCTAAACTGTGTCTGATCGTATTCAGGGAATTTTTTGTACGTGCATACTTTTAATCACCTAAACATCGCAGATATCTGTAATAGCATCAAGATGTGTTCAATATGACACAAGTATGAAAAAGGAGGCAATTTTTTATATGCAGATAAAAAATAAATTGACCAGCGACTACTAAAAATTTGACACGGATGAAGCAAATATACGTCAATGGTGTAAACAAAATCACATAATATTTGCTTGTAAGTGTTCAACAGTCTTTTTTTTTCCTCTTATATATACTTCTTCTATAATACATTCTTTTAAAAAATACAGTGTTACATAACAAATGCATTAGGTGGCACAAAAGACGGTACCGTGAGGGAAAAAGGTAACTCCAGCACCAATTCCGAAGGCAGCTGTGATAATGGGAGTAACAAACCATTTTCGAAACATGATACTGACGTTTAGAGTAATTATAGGTTCATTTACGCACATTTTAAAGTTTTTAATACTGGTAGAATAAATTAATTATGAACTTATTATTTCTCATTAAATTTTTTAAAAAAAGGTCTGAAGTATAGGATATTGATGAATCTTTTACACACACAGTTTTTATTATTTTTTCTCAAAAACGTATAGAGAAATGAAGTGTGTGGCTTAAAACCCACTGCCTCTTGGATTTGAGTAAATACGGTAAATATAATATAAAATAATCGTGTTCATTTCTGACCTGTTTCTTTACCGGTGGGTTCTGGATTAGGTTCTTCACTGACAGATTCTGAAATTGGTGGTGAACTTGTAGACTGGGTCTTTAACTCAATTTTCTCCAACATATCTCCAAAAACTTCCATACTTGGAGCGACGATAAAGTCTATGAAACCTGTGAATATTTCAAGCATATATTATGAAACAGACATAATTTCTGCTTAGCTTTTTTTATTTTCTTTTTAAAAGTTTATATTTGGGACAAACAATTTCTTGAAAATAAACTGATTATACTTGGGTACTAAATTTGGATTGAAATTGCGAAAAGGAATACTTGAATGCGAAGAATTTTTTCCCAAACTTACAATGATTTAAAATAATAAATTATCCCGTCACTCAATTGTTTTATGCTATTTAATACCAAAATTTACTGTTGACTTTCTTTGATACGGCAAAATTTTTTTAATTGATCTATTTTTATTCGCTAACGTTCAAGAGATTGTTTTCCATGTATGGAATTATACAATAAATGATATAATGAGAGTTTCGCGAAATTTTTGTCTTTTTTTTTTGCTTTTATTTCATTATGAAAGGAAAAAAATGTGTCATTGCTTTTATTGCTACGAAGAAAAAAGCTCTAAATTTATCTGTCACTCCAATTTTTGAATAGAATTTTTACTATAAGCATTCTTATTATATAAATGAATCAAAATGTTCTTTAAGGAAGATTTTATTTTTGTAACACAATATTATATTTTAAACGTAATCTGAAATCGTGAATGAAAAAAAGGCACAAAAATTATAGATCAGATTTAATATAAGATTTTAGATTAAATCTAAGTTTGAAATTAGCATAATTTGCTCGTAAATATCTTTTTTGAAATTTTGAAACGTCCTATATTTAGTGTGTTCTTTAAATTGCATTTTTTTTATTTTAACTGTTTTTTTTTATATTAAGATATATAAATGCTTATACTTTAAAACAGAAATTATATCTAAAATGTTTTTTTTACATAATTTCCTGTTAAAGTTTTATTTTATTAATGCCAATGTAACGTAATACTTATGAATAAATCTGAAAAATATGAAATATAAAACTTTAAGTACGTTTGAGAAGAGGGAATATAAGTATAAAAAAATTAATATTTTAATATAATATGGCAGTTTAACAGTGGAAACAAACATACAAAACAACTCACGTTCAAAATAAATTAACATTTACTAATGTTTTAATGCGGAGTTTTTCTTATTTACTATGCCTTCTTTTTTCATTTTACGCATTCAAACACGTTTTAAATCTTATTTTTTGGCTCAAGAAACATAACATTTCTCTCAACTTCAATGGCACAATCTAATAATGAATAAGGAACTAATTAAATAAGCAGTCGGTAAATAATAGTAATAAATAACAACCATGATAATAACCAACGTATACATAATGTAGAAAAGAAATTCGAAACATTTGTATGAATTTCAGAAATAGCAAGAAAGCTCGAGTAAAGCTAAAAATTAAATGAAGATGTTTTTACTTCTGTTACTAAACATTTAAAAATTGAATGCATTAAAGCAAAAAAAAAAAATAATAATAAAATAAAATAAAAAATAATAATAAATAAATAAATAAAAATGTGTTACTTTTTCAGATATTGTATTTAAAATGTCATTGTACATTTAATAAGTGGTCATTCTGTTTGCTTTAACTAGTTAATTGCATTTCAGAATTATGTTTTAATTTCAAAAGCATTAAAACATGCTTGTAGGATAAACAAAAGAGGACCCTGTAATAATTTGAAAGCGAAATCTAAAATTCGAAGTTTTTTTATAAATTAGGTTTTTTTTCCCCTACACAAATATTTGAGATATTTTGCAAGGTTCTGTAGGAGTTCTAAAGCTGCTTTCGCTGTACATTTTCTTCAAATGTATCTAAAAAATGGGAATTTTTTTTCCTTCACTTCACATATTTAGCATATATTCTATTAAAGACTTTACGGCTTCTTTTTTCTTAACTTGATTTTAAAATTCTTTTTAGATTTCTTCTGATTAATTTGTATCTTTCATATTGAGTTACTAATGTTAAAGATATACTGTTATAAATAGCCTCATATATTCATTCAGAAATTAATCTTATTTTGTGATCAAGCTTTTCAAATTAATTTGAGTTAATAGTATCAGTTGATACTCCAATGAGGAAAAACTGGGAAGTGGAAAGGTATTTTGTAAATTAAATGTGAAAAATATCATTTAAGAGTATTAAATACTTTTTTTTTGCATTTTCGCAAAATTATATTGAGCAACTGATCAATCACCGTATCTCGAATTGTACTACTTTGTTTTGATTTCTTTATTTGTTAGGACTTCAAATCATGTATTTAAAGTCAAATTATGTAACTTCAAATCATTAAAAACAACTTGTATTAATGCAATAAAATTAAAAGTTGTTCAATTCGATTTTTGAATAACAACAGAAGTTATGCAGAGTTTTAGAGGTAAATTTATTTCAGTAAATAATAAAAATAAAAGGCACATTACCAATTTGAGATTCAGCAATCAATGTTGTGTTTCTGTCACATAATGGTGAGTAGGGTAGACCAAGTTCCTTCTCTTTATCTCCCTAAAATTAATAAGGAATGTTATTAATGAATGAATAATTAAGTAATTAAATGTTTTTTTTTTCTTAAATATACATAAAGAAATTCTGGATACATTAAATCAATATTTCTAATTAGTTACTACATTATTTAAGTAGTTTAACTGAAAATTATACTTTTAGTAAAAATTCTCAAAATAAGGTAGAATCCTATCACAGGTATTAATGAATGTTAAATGGTCGTTGTTGTGTCATATGTTGTGAAAAACATTTTTACATTGAATTATAAAGCAAATAGCTTCTAATTTTGCTTGTTTCAGAAATGAAGTGATTTAAGGACTTGTTTTCAAATTTTAACACATTTTTATAGTATAATTGACTTTATAATTTCTTAACATTTTGTCTTTTTTTTGTTGTCATTGAAGCCATAATTTTCTTCTGAAAAAGAAAAGTTAGTTGGTTTTCTGGACAAAGAGTTTTTTTTTTTAAATGTATAATTCAAACTATAATTTCCTTAACTGAAGGATTAAATTGTGTCTACCTAAACCAGGCATCAAAAAATTTGATATGTAGTACGTAAAAAACGAAATGGTTTAGAATAATATATAGGATTTTTTATTTTTAAAGAACAAATGGAATTATAAAAGGGAAAAGAAAAGCCACTAAAGATGTTATTAAAATTTGCATTTAAATTAAAGAAAAACAGAATTTTTATTATGTACTTATTTGATTAAATGATTATTATTAAATATTTACATTGTATTAGAATATTAATTATTGACTATGTCTTTTAATTGTATTATTATTTCAGTTTTTGTTTTATTTGTTTTTTTTAATTAAAAAAATACATCCCTTATTTTTTCAAAAGAGAGAATTTCTTTACTCATTTTGTTTTTATTCATACTTTTTGATGAGTAATTTCTTTCTAGTCTATCTATAATTAAAACTAGCTTTATCAAACTCCATGTTTTTAGTAACTAAAAATAATTTTTTATTATTTGTTCACTTGTGCAAGTAAATAATGAAAAAATTTGTGTTTTCCAGAAAATTGTAAGATTGATTGCGCAGAAAACAAGAAAAAAAATCAGTTTCTTAATTATAAATTGATAAGTAATTATAAAGCATTCAAAAAATCTTTTCTGATTTTTTCGAACGTAATTTGAAGTCTTTAGTTAAAGCAATTAGATGTAACCTTTAAAAAACTCTTTCTTATTAATCTTGCAAAAAAGTTAATTTCACCTTATTGTTTTCTACAACCCCATTTCAAAATATCTTTTGGTAATCCTGTAGTAAATGAAACAATTTTATGACAATAAAAGGAAAAATTAGAAGAAAAATACGAGGAAAAATGAGAAAATAATGATATTTTTAGTTAAAAAAATATTTTTAAGAAGCTTCTATAAGACTTCGAAAAAAAATCCTTTTTATAATTCATCTTTAAGTTATTAATTTGCGTCTGACTTGACTTAAATGGATTCGGATGAACTCATACAAAATTTTTATTAAGCTAATAGAAGAAAGCCAGTTTTCTCTCTTTTTAAACCTTTTCTTTTTTTTTTAAAAAAAAAGTAGATTATTTTATTCATATATTATGATACAAAAACATTTTAAAGTTTTGGTACTAAAATTACTGTTATTTATTATAATTTTTCGCGTAATGTAACAATCAATTTCAAAGCTGGAATTTTTGAAGCAATCTTTTATCCTGGGAGTCTAATTTTAACAATAATTATCATTTTTATTATTTATCAAATATAATTTTCCCTATCTACATGGCCGTTTGAAATCATTTTCTTTTTCTATTAAATATGGCAGTTGTAGATATCAATTCTTGCCTGATAATCAGATTTTTTATTAATATTAGGAATGAATCAGTGTAAGAATATAATATTTCATAGAACTATAGATTCATTTTCATTTTTAGTGGGTATTATTAAAACTATGGCTCATTGTTTATGTTCATATTAAAATAACGTTAGTTGAGATTACGGCAAGACTTACTTAAACAATGGATTTCCCTAGAGGACCCTTCGCATTCCAACAAAAGGGCCGAATAACATGTAGATGATTGTAAGAGAACCCGATGGCACTTGTGGTATAAAATTTTGAGGGTAAGGTCAAGACTTCACCTCGTGGATGTCGGAACTCCAGAGACTTCAAAACAAGCCCGCTCCAGAACTCTTGTGTTTGTAGGTATTATTTCCGTTCCCAACCGGGGAGTCCAGAGACCAAAAGCTGAAGTTTCTATTTTAATTATGGCCAATCGACATAAAATATTGTGTTGCGGGGGTTTTGAAGGGTGGTCAAACACATTTCACATTAAACTTCACATAAGAAGATGAATATATCTCAGATGTTCACAAGGACGATCATGTAATAAACATTACTAAAACTGTTTAAGAACATTTTTATTCAAGAGTACAACTTGCAACAAAACTTCAACATCAATGTGCATTGAAAACTGTAAGTGTAACAAGCTCAAAAAATATTTTTTTATTTTACATATAATCTTTATTTTGAATTTTACAGCGCAAATGAATTGCTGTATATATTTCTGTACAAGGTATACATTTATTATCGCAATCTGTCAAACTAGATCAAGGCATTTACACATTTACACATTTACAAGGCATTTACAAGGCATCTGTCACATTAATGTTGAGAGAATTTTCATCAGATGAATTGCAGAAAATATTTCATTCCTATTCATAAGAATAAGAACAAAAGTAATACTTATACGAACAGAAAATGTATTCTTATTTTTTTAAAAAAATGTTTTTATTTTTCAGAAATGGTTGCAAATCTGTGTCGAAATATATGAACGATAAGTAAAATAAATCAATGTCTGTTTCAAGTTTAAAGTATAAACGTTAATCAGACGTTGGATTTCCCATTATGACGTATTGAAGAAGCAATTTTTTTAAGCAGATGACCGCAGAATAAAGAAAAAAAACTAGACATAACTTGTTCTAGATAACAGCATGTGTTGAGAAATGTGTGTGTGTGTTTCTTAAGGAAAATCACGGAACAGACACAAAATAATATTTTTAATACTTCAGGTGTTATATTTAGGATTATTTATAAAATGTTTAAAACCATTGCAATTTAATGAATAAATTAGAAATTTAATCTTTTCCAAAAAAAAAAAAAAAAAAAAAAAAAATTAACTCCCCCCCCCCCCAAAATGATTTTTACTTTTTGAGTCAAGTATTATATATTAGAACTACCATATAAAAATTGCAAGAATTAGTTACAGAAATTTCCAATAACATTAAAACAGTCGAAAGAATGAATTCGATATTAATTGCAAATTTTCTTAGAAATCTTAATTGATTAATTTATAATTTGAAATGGCAACAAATGTACATTTTCTTAGTTTTTGGAATAATTACCCATTATCACTAAAACAAACATATTATTAACAAAAAACTCCGGTTAAATTTTTAACAAAGTTTAAGGCATTTTGATAATATAGCTATCATTATCATCAACATATTAATTATCTGTGGAACAGTTACAAGATTTACCTGGAGGAAAAATTCTTCCATGAGTAACATTGTCCATTTCTGATGTAAATCCCAGGATTTACTAGGGTGACTAATGTCACAACAATGGAGCACTAAAGACAAGGCCTTTGACTTATCAATGCTGAAAGAAAATACATGCTTATTTCAATACACAAATCTTATACATGTAAATTTCCTTAAAATAATGTTTATTTTTGTTGCTCAGGCAAACTTATATCTTACACAAATGAAGTACACTAAATTGATGATTGCTTAATAATAATATTTCTCTAATAAATTTACATCTTATTTGTTTTGATTTGATACATGAATAGATTTTATTTACCTATCAATGCAACATTTTTTTTTTCAGTTTATTAATCTTTTGCTAATTTGATTCTTCATTTGAGAAAACATAAAGGGCCAGTCCATCAGTCTGTATAAAATGTTAAGTATTTCCATTACAGCACAGTTCATGTACTTTTTTTTATTTTGAAATTGATAAGAAATTGTGTTTAAATGAACAATTATTCAAAGATAATATATATTGCTAGATTTTTGTTTGAAAAATTTAGTGTTATTTCAAATGTAAAAACATTTGATAGTTCTAGAGTTATTTATAAATAGATATAGACCAGTCTTGAATTATGTTAATTTTGTATGATTTATCAGCATCTTATATGTAAATTTCAAAAAAAAAATGTAAAATTATAATGCTTTTAATTTCAGATTTTGTTATAAACTGTAAATTATCTTGTATCAATTTGTTTCGGAACTGGTTTAAACATAATATATTCAGTTCAATAACTTGTATGAAAGCAAACCGTAAGTGGCATTTAGAGCTTTTTCATCGTTAGTATTTTTTAAAAAAAAGAATTTATTCTACAACATACAGAAAATTAATTTAATTATTTGAAATCTATGTCTATCAGATAGAACAGTTAAAATTTGCGATGAATGTTTTTCTCTTAACTATAAAGCCTTTTTTGTTTGTGCTTCAAAATGGGATTTATATTATAAGTAGTCAAATATACTTCGTCCAAAGACCTTTAATGTAAACTAAAAACTAATTTCTCTTTTTTAGAATGCTGAGAGAGTAGATATTTGCCTATAGAAATGATGTTGTTCGGTTTTGATTAATGTAACTTTTAATAAAATATAGAACATTTCGAATAATTAATGTTTGCATTTAATATATTGCCCATCATGTTCTTTGGATATATTTAAGAATGATGTATTAATTTTTATCATAATATGTAAATTACATACATACATAAGTAAACGAATGAAAACTGTTGAATTTATTTGACATCCGAATTTTCATTCACCGTTTATATAATTGGACAGAGGGTGGGAGTAAACGGGAGTGGCTATTTTAAATAAGTCGGTGGATGTCTTTGTCCTGAGGCATTCACTTACACAGGATTCCTTTTCACATAAACATCACTGACAAGGAGACAGCAGACACATTGTCTAAAAGGGGCGTTGTAAGTCATAAGTTTTCCCGGCTCCCTTAACTTTTATGGCACTGAATTTAGAAATAAAATGTCAAAATGAGGGCATTTGGATCATCCCTATTTAGACTCCATTGGCATCATAAAGGTTTCCTGGCCATTTAGGGAAGCAAACAGTAGTAAAGTACTTTGACTCCAATGGAATCAAATATTTTTCAATTTGCATCAAATATTGCATTAGACAAGAGAGCTTCCCCTGATCATATTTTAGATTGTTTATATTGGACAAAATCTTATTTCCAACATATTAATGATTCTGGATTATCTATGGCGTGCAATATGATGAACTCAGACCAGCCCTGTTGGAGTTTTTGAACTTTCAACAACAAAACATGCAATTAAACCAGTGCTTCTCAAACTTTCAATATTTGCGACCCAATATTTAATCATAATTTTCATCGCGAATTTCATAATTCCATACAAATAACAATGCAGAAATTCAATAATGCTATACTTTGAAGCTAAAGTTACAATACGACTTCAACCTCTTAAGTGCCACTAGCGTATATATACGTATCGTTTAACCGGTGCGTTAAATTCCCCGGACGTATATATATACGTCTTTCCGAAGGACCATCTTTCCCATGCACTGTTACCCATAAAATTATTCCAAAGGCTTTGAAATGCAATAGAAGGACATGGACAATGTTTGTGAAGTATTTACTTATATCAGATTATTTCTTATTTTTATTCGTTTTCTACCTCCCCCCAGTACATCACATACGCGCTCCTACGTGGAAAATGGAAGCATTGGGGAGCGAATCGCTTAACTTTTAATCGCCAATTAAGGTATATATAAACCGTACAACTTATCAAGATAAGTGTTAATTTTTGTGTTAATTTGTAAGTTTATATATATGACAAGCCCGTGATGTCACTGGTAATTATTAAAATTTCTTAACTTGGTATTGTTAAATTAATTATAAAATAGACTGTGCAGTACTGATATATTTATACGTGTATTATATCGGTGAAAATGTTAATTTTATTTTTTAATATGTCAGAATGCATTTTGTTTACTTTCAGTAAATTAATAATTTTAAAAAAATAATATTTTGTTTTCGACTTTTCAATATGTTTGCGGCGTAGAGTTATCACGGCACCCTAGGGGGGTGCGCCCCACAGTTTGGGAAACGCTGAAGTAAACTGAAAAATTAAAGATTGAGGAACTACTTTAAATATTTTTTACTAAATTTAATTGTTCTTAAAAAGTGATTAAATATCTTACTGGATTGCTTATTACTGTTTATTTCAATGAAATTTGTAAGGAAATGTTTTTTTTTCCAAGTTCACTCATTATAACATAGAGAATACCATTTTTATTACTTAAAATCATGCCAGTACTTACTTGAAGTCTGAATGGCCAATCAAAGACTTGACAGATTTTATCTGTTGAAAATGTGAGGACATATCGGTAGCCAGGACCATATCAATAACCAAAGAACGAAACTCTCTAAAGGATCGGAAAGGAGAATTTTGTTAGAGTTACCTCTCTATTCCTCTCCAGGAATAGGAAAATCATGATAAAATGTTTATTTTTCATTAGAAAAGATTTAGGAAGATTTACTTGTATTCGTCATTGCTTAAATGAGAAAGAATGTTGCAATCTTCTTCACGCATCAGGCGAAAGGCTGTGCTTACGTGGTGATTTTCCAAAACAGCACGATCATTGTATAACATTGCAGTGTCCGATCTGGAAAGAAAATAAGAATTTCCAGCCTATCGAGAATTAGAGTAACATTACGTTGGGAACATGACATACAGTTCTAGGGGGGACAACAGTATTCGAAAGTGAGAAATTAAATTGAGTAAAATGAAAAAAGAAGGTTCGTGAAATTATAGATATTATATTAAGGTATCCGACTACGTTCGGAACCTTGATTTTAAAAAAGCGCATAAATGAATAATTTTCATGATATTTAGTGTCATTTAGATTAGAATACATGTATAAAATTGTTTTATAAGGACATTTTGACAAAAAAAATTATTTAAATACAATATTTCGGAAAAAAATTAACTTAGAATAACCTTTTTCTTTCAAAATGTTCTTCTTTTGTGAAAAATGCTTCTATTATAATAATATTTTGCCTGTATATAGCTCAGACCTCTGTACAGAGGCTCAGCTATGAATTTTGAAAAATTCACATTATTTTCAGAGTTACAATCAATTGAAATAATTATCGGTGTTTTTTTTCTTAAAATATCTCCCCTCTGTTGTCGTAAAGCATGTATAAACCCACTTCTAAGTTATATATTTCAAAAATTCTAGTTGAGCCTCTGTACAGAGGTCTGAGCTATATACAGGCAAAATGTTATCATAATAGAGGCATTTTTCACGAAAGGAGAATATTTTGAAAATGGATCATTCTATGTTCATTTTTTGTCAAAATATTGTTCTTAAATAATTTTTTTACTGTAATACTATTCTTAAAACAATTTTATATACATTTTCTAATCTAATTGATACTAAATATCATAAATACTATCCATTTATACGCTTTTGCAAAATCACGTTCTTGAACGTAGTCGGATACCTTAACATGTGTAAATAAGACTATATTTTTTTTTCTCCATTTTAAATTATGGAGCAATGAAAGTTTATAAAAACTTAAAGATTTTTTATAATATACAGTAAAACGTCAATTTTAAGGGTTTGTGAGGCAACAAGTTGTTTTATTTGATTAAATGAAATTATTTTGAATTAACCTATGTTACACACTTTAATAAGAGGAAAGATAACATTACATCTTAAGCTCAATAATAAAGGAAAAAAAAATGCGAGATACGACAATGAACTATTAAAAGTATTATAACATATATTTCTTCTACATAATTGACTTATCAAGCTAAAAATTGACTAAAATTCATTCATGAACGCTTCTTGTACCACTTAGTATGAAACAAATCTAATCTTCTCGAAAGTAATGTTTATATAATTAAAGAAGTGCAATTTATATGTTCCATTAAAATCAATTAGAAATATATTATTCATATATATTAAATACATTAATATAAAATTAGAAATAACCGATAAGATTTAGAAATAAATTTTTGATTCAATAGAAATTACTTTCATCTTAGATTATGATTAAACATTAGAACTTTATAGAATGTTATTTACTTTAAAAAATATATTTATAATTATATTTATATATACACATACATATAGTGCTTAAGAAAACTTGTTCCTTATTTAGTAAACATATACTACATCATTTGAAATATGATTCGGTTTTTTCATTTTAGTAATATTAATAAAATGTAATAAAATCATTTTTGTAATTTAGATACATAAACTATATTACAAATTTTTAAAGTTGAATATTGCCTGAGGTTCAGCCCTTACGATGCGGTGGTTGCATAGCATGAACGGTAAGCGCATAATTATTTAATACGTAAAATTTAGCGCAATTTCATCAAATTTTTACTGGTATATAATCTTTTCTTTTGTAAGGTGGGTTTTTGTTGTCCTTTTGTAATATTAGTTCTTTTAACATGAAAATAAAAAAATAAAGTCAGATAAATTACAGAATCTGAATAATAACGGAATATTCTTCAACTTATAAATATACGCTCAAAACAATCTGATTTTTGTTGTCTTTCTTAGTGGATGCACTTTGCAACCTCTCAGCAAGTAGACCACTCACTTACGCCGTAAGCCAACATCACGACAATCTGTATTAGCTGATACGTATGCAAAGGATGCCTGAAAGCGTTGAGCATGAGCAGTTTAAACTGGTAAGTCTTGCCATCACATAACAATACAAATAAGTAAAATGTGAAAACAGCACGACAAAAAAGGCGAGTGTCTGTTTTATCTAGTTCAGGAGACCCAATATGAAAATAACATCAACTGAACAAAAGCAGAAAAATATAGGGAAGAAATGAAATGAGTTGCCCCAAAGAGGTAAGATATTGTAATAAAAACATGAACATCATTGATTATTTTGACCATGCGAAAAATTTAAATGAATCTGATCGACAGAAATTTCTTTCTTTTTCTCAATGAGATAAGAGTCAATTCCTTCACCACTTATCAAATGCTTCATGACATCCACTTAGAAGATAAATGAAAAACGTACTTGATGAGAATGGGTGTTATAAGAAGCTTGATAACCACATATGAGAAAAAATGAAGTTACATTCGAAATAAAATTTTCTAGTCTTTCCGTAATTAGGTCTAAGAAACCTAAGAATCCTGTGGTACATGTAAGAATATCTAAAAAAGTGAAACTCATTGAGGTAAAATGTAAGTTAAGAAGATGCACAAATTGCAAAATAATACAAATCCTCCCCCGAACAAGATGGGTGCACCAGACTTAGAAAGTTGCATTTGCATTTTTCACAAAGGTATAACAGGTTTTCTAAAATTCCCTTTCAAATAAAAAATATGTAGTGATGTCAAAAAATAAATAAATTTTGCATAGACAAATTTTCAGAAATATTAGCTGAACATTACTAACATTCGTTATATTTTGTTCATTCATTTGCATTAATTAAAACTGATAGAAAATTAAGATCTCTCTTGTCATTTTCAGGCATATATGGAGTATAAAACATAATTTTTTTCCTTTTTAACATCATGTCAAAGTCGCCTATGTGTAGTGGTTGCCCCTTGCAACTCCTTAAATAATGGCAAATTGCTTTTTTTAAGTTGTTTATTAATCCCTCTAAGGATATAATGTTGAATTCCGTGCAATATTTCGTTCTGAAATAGTTTAATGAAAATGCGCTATCAACTATCCTAAAAATATTTTCAACTGAGTGTGAATATTATTTAGTTTAAACCTATCAATGAGATTTAGATAACAATGAAAACAATAATTTATGAATTGAAGCAGACATTTTAGTATATATATATATATATATATATATATATATATATAAACAAAGTATCAAAAAACAACAATTGCATAATAATACTTATCTTTGTTTTATCATCTGAGTGTTTGAACTTTTTAGTATGAATGTTGATACATACCTCGACATCACATGGAAGTTGTTGGTTGTCCCAGTATGCTCAAAATCATGAATAATGGCTGCAATAATAACGGCAAATATTTCCAAATCAGACAACCAGTTCTGGAATTGCAGAAAAAAGCAGTATGTAATTCGCTACACGGTCAAGAATCGAAACAGCCAATGAGAGTTCCATCAAATTATGACAAATACTTCTCAATTCAACTATTTTTTATTTTTGCACCTTATGCTCTGAATATGCTATTGTAAAAGATCGGAATCTTTAATTATCGAACAACCGAAAAGAAAAATTATTATTTGTACTGAAAAATTAGAAGTTAAACCATCATTAAATTTTCAAAAGCCTAACAATATTTAGATTAAACGAATAAAATTATACATCGGAAAATAATAAAAAAAAATATACCAAATTTTAGCTTTGTAAAATGGAACTCACATTAGCTTTGCTTGACCCGTTTTAGTAGTGATTTGGTTTTATACATTTATTAATATAAAATACAAATTTTCTGATGCTTAAAAATTTTTTTTTGCCAATAATAAAGTTTTCCTGACTTGATTATTTACTGCACTTTGAGCATAAGGTGTAAAATGAACAATAGCTAAATTAAGTTCATGAATAATTGTTATTAATGTTAATAAAGAAATAAAGTGTTTAATTTCAGCATCATTATGTTAATACAAAGCACAATTGAAATTGTTATATGTTAAAAAAAGATTTAAAAAGTGGGCCACTTACTTTGTTCTTTCAGAAAGAACTAGTAACGACTTAAGTGAGATTGCTATTTAAATTTTTTTATCTCCCGAATTTGTAACGAAAGTATTCAGAGATACTCACCCTTCCAATAAACTTATTTGACCTCTAAATTTGCGATTTTTATCCTTATTGTTCTTTGAAATATAATAAATAAACTCAAAATTAAATATTTTCGGTTGAAATATTTTCTCAGTCGTTTTCAAAAATAGAATACAAAATAAAAATAAAGGTTGTTTTTTTTTTGTGATAGATATAACTTTTATGCTGAACCTTCCCATCCTATTTTGTACACAATTATTATACTTATAAAAATAAATACTTCATTAGCATTTCTATTTTAAGAATCGTATGAAGGGCATGAGAAATTAATGTGAGAATAAAACAGTATTTATTTTGTCACTTACAACCAATATTATTATTTATCCTCTTTTATTTAATAATACACTAATAAAATAGTTTAAAGTTTAAAATACGTATACTGAATAATAAAAGTAAATGATTTTCAAGTATATATATTAATGTTATGCAGTTTCTTAAGCCCACAAGCAATTTTTTATTTTACAATTATAAAGAAATAATATCATGTCCACCTTTAGAAACTGTACCCCAGTATACAATCAACGAAAGTAATTGACATAGAATACTGACTAAAGTTATTCGAATTAATTTATTTCTTATTTTTAAAAATATTTTATTATATCATGCAATGAAATAGTGCTGTTCTTACCGTACCATTTACTTACTTAAGAAAGAGAAAAATTCGGCCCTTCTATAAGAAATGCGATTAAAGCATGTCATTTACGTATAACTTTTTAATTTTCCAATGCTAATGCCATACACTGTTTGAGAATGTTATTTGCTACTGTCTACACATTAGTTATATTTCAACTTCAAGTCGTGTGTGAATCGTTATCGGAATAAAAATAGTTATTAAAACTGGTAATTTCGAATGCCCAAATAAAATTAATCATACAATTTATGTTCTGTTAAATAATTAAGGAATGAAAAAATAGCTTATCATTGAATCTAAGAGATAACTTATTAAATTTGTTGAAATGTGTAAATAATTTATAAGAAAAACTACACAGGGTGTAATTATATTTGCAGTTATTATTTAAAAATTTGAATTTTTTGTCATTTCTCGAAAGCTGAAATTCAAATTAAAGTATAACTAATGACATGCTTTTTATATTAGTATGAATTGTATAATTGCAAATAGTGTTTATTTTTAGTTTATTAGTATGATTAATTACAATGCATTTTAGTTAGTTATTCGTTTAATCGAATAGGTTATTAGCAAATGATTCTAAATAAGCATCTAATGAATTTACAATTAAGTTCTATAAGAGATTACAATGTGTTATCCTTAACTAACTTTTTAACTATTTATTTATTTGAAATCCAATATAATAAATTAAAATCAAATAGACAAACGAGAAAAATGTGAAGTTATTTTATTTAATAGAAATTTATTTAAACTTCCACACTCTTCTAAGTTTCCACACTCACTAGGGTTTCTTCAAGTGTGGGTCACGTCCACATCTGCAGTCCCGTAACTAAATTTGGAGAAGGAGAATACAAGTCTTTCAAGCGGAAAAAAACCTAGCAAAAACTAGGTATGCCTGAATTTTCCCCGGCAATTCTGCAAAACCTCGAAAAAGCTCTATATTCTATAATATCAAATATTTAATCAAGATTTAATTCTTTATTGTAAGGCAATCAAGCATTTATATCAAGCGTCAGAACGAATATAGGGTTTTGCCTTTATTGAAAAATAAAATTATAATTGTATATGCCTATCAAATAATTACTTGTACATAAATTTTTGTTGTTGTTAATTATAAGCAAATGTTTCAAATCGTATTCCTCAGATATGAAGGATTATGAAAATGTTTGCTCTAATAAAAACGAACGTAAGGGAAAAAAATTGAAAAGCTTTAATCTTCAGTAACTGATTGATCAGAATCTTTAATATAAACAAACGAACTAAACTGACGTATAAAAAATTGTTGACTCTGGCTTTTTAATAAAAATTATCGATGTCAAACTTACTAAAAGTATCGATGATAGCCTACAAATGATTCTTTAAACACTTTTTATAATGGCATTTTAATGACGAAAATATTACATCTATTAATGAAAAAAATCATTTATGAAATAATGCCGCAAAAAATCTATCAAAAGCACAAAAAGTAGCAATCATAAAATAATTATTTCTCATTGAATATGATTTTATTTCTTTTAGGAACTACCTTTGGACAATCTTAGAAAAAAAACGAAGGCTGAACTTATTTATTTTAGCTTATTTACTCTTCACACCGTTTGCACAAACCAATCGTTAACGTATCATTTTCAGCATAAAGAGGCGATAAGTTGAGATTGCGGAAAAGAATGAGATGATGATGGGGGACCTTGTATCATTACTTACCGCTAATCCCTGCCGGCAAAGCATGTAGTGAACGGTTTGGGTAACATCAGCAGCGTGAAGATCATTATGGTACGGGTTTTTGTGTCTGACGTAGCCATGGAGTATTTGTGTCATGAAGTTCTCCATTGTAGATGTCGCAATCTAAAGAAGTAACAAAAACGTAATGAAAATTTTTAAAATCCGAAAGAATTAAAAAAGATATCTTTTATATAGATATAGGACCACACATACAAATATATAAATTTTTGTAAAACTAGTTTAATTCTTGGAAGCTACTTGTATTTCAAGTTTTAATTTTGCACTTGACAGAAATTAGAATTTTAAATGTAAGGAATCACAAAAACCATACTCTGCGAACATAAATTATAAGTTTTAAGAGCTGCCTTTCGTAAAATGCTTGTTTTAAAAATAGGTAAAAAACAATAAATGAATCCAAAGTAAATCCTTGTATAAAGTAGCTACAGGGAGGAAGATGAAAGTATATATCGTCTAAAAGCTTTTTTCTAATTTATCAATGTTTTGCGAAGTTTCTGAAATACGAATTAGAGAATACTTAAATATATTTGCTTAAAATGATGATGAAATACATCATTACTTTATAAAATATTAAAGTTTAAATATTTTTCTATTTTTGCTGAAAATTTCAGCTTTCAGTAACCAGGGTTATTTTACATATAAATTTAATTTTATATACTAAACTGTATAAACTAAAATACACAAGCTCAAACCTCTTAAATTTCAAAATAGTTTTAATATGAATGTATACAATTAAATACTTCTGTGACTTAATAATAAAGCGGTAGATATTTGCTTATCGCTTATTGTAAATTCTAATTTGCATTTATAATTTGTTGAGTGTATTCATTGTTCAGTTTGAATTCGCGTTGTTTGCATTTATGATTTCATTTTAGCTTTGTGTTTGAACTTTATTATTATTTTTTTAATTCGACGCATTTAATTGTACACTTAACTTTACATGTAATGTACGTAAAGAATACAAAATAAAATAATAAATATTATTTTAGCAGAAGTTAATATTAAATACCTGGGCTATGTAGTTAATTTTTTTATCATTTCATACCATTAACACAAACAGGTATTGAATTTTTAATTTCACGTGTATACTACACTTATAAACTAAATATTATTAAGTTATAAATGAAAGAAAGGAGAAGTAGAGATATTTTATATATACATTGGGAGCTTTCTCTAAGAATATCTGTGTTGCGATGAGTGATTTCCATTTCCAAAAATGTAACCTTTCTTTTATCATTATTTATATATTTAATTTTTGTTTGAGTTAGCATATCTAACATTGGATTGATAATTTTTGTCTCAATTATGATCGTGCATTTAATTTTTTAAATATTTGTTAAAACATTAAAAGATGAAATACATTAATTAGTTAACTAATGTTCACTACTTTTTTTATCGTCAAAAGATATAGCAATTTTTGAAACACTGAATTTATAAACATTAAATTGATTAATTAACTAATTTTGACTACTCTTTTCTCGTGAAAATATAGAGAAATTCTTGAAACACTGCATTTATAATAATTAAATTTTATTTTAAACTAAAAATAATACATTTCGAAAATCAAACAATTGGCCAATTCGGAAAGGGATATTCTTATAAAATTGTTACACTAACTATACTTTACTTAAAATTCTTTCATTTTGCTGTGACTACAATGAAAAACACACAAGAGTTTTGGGTCTCTTTCACACTTATGACTAATATATATATATATATATATATATAATTTTTTTTTTTCTCTCTCTATTTCAATTAATTATTAAAAATCTTAAAAATATATATTTTTACGTCGATCCCTCACTGCATTGAAGCTTATCTAACTTCTAATTTTTAATGAATATAATGTATTAGATATAGCTGAAAATATATTTTTGTGTTCAAAACAAAACTTATCATTCAATGAATTTGTAAATAATTTTGTGATTACTATTGTATTATGAATGGTTTTCACACACACACACATAGTTTTTTTAACTTACGCTAGTTAAAAATAATATATTTTGCATATAAATATATAAATGTAGCAAAGTACATTTTTCCAATTAAAATTTTTCTTTTCTTACATCTTCATAACTTAACTAATTTATTCAAGGGTATTGAGTAAAAGGAAGCCGAATAAAGAGTTTCAATATTCATTAAAAATTACAATATAATGAGCTTGTAAAATTAACTGCTAAATACTTCTGAAAGAAGAGGCCATTAAATAGAGAAAAATTTTTTTTCCTCTCTCGTTTTTAAAAATAAATATTTTTAATCTAAATATACATGTTATTCTTTCATCATTTTGCAATTTTTATTTAATTTGGAAAGATATTCTTGTAAAATAAGTTTAATTCTTCGTTTTATACTTAAATTATAATATTTTCCTTAATTAGTGTTTTTCACAACGAAAATAAGAACTAAGCAATGAAAGACGTAAAACCTGATAAATATTCATTGACTAAGAAATGGAACTTTGAAAAGAGGTTTTGTAAAATTAATTTATTGTGTGATGCAGATTAACATTTTTCTTTCTGAAATTTTTGAAATAGATATAAACTTTTTGTGTGTAAATTTGAACGGCAGATATGAATATTATCTTTTTATATATATAATTTCATTATTTTCACTTTTATTCTACTTAGTATAAATATAATGAAATTTAACCATATCTAACTTGAGTAGCTTTTTTTTGGTATATAAACTGAAGATTTCAACGAAAGAGCTAGTTCAACAACTTAGTCAAAACTCTAAGTTATATTTAAAATAGACGATAATTTAATTAAATCAAATTAATGGAAGAATTCATTAAGAAATAAAAAATAGTATATTGTGTGTGTTTTCGCAAAAATGGTAAGAATTATGTATATATTTTGTGAGAAACTTAGTTTCATTTAAATATAGATAACTTTTCAGTACTGTTTCTTGAATATGATGTTTGGTACACAAACATTTTAATTGAAGTTTTGCTGCGCAAAATCTTTTAAATCGTGAGAATAAAACATGTTCTTACTTATTCAAGTACTATTACTATTTAGTCTAACAGATATATAAATAATGTATAAGGTGGATTATAACACATTCAGACAGTAATTGCTGAAATGCAGATTAATTTAGTGGGACACATTCTTCAGGAGACAATTTAGTTAAAATTCTGATTTCCTTTTAAAAAATAAAATAATTCCTTTTATATGCATAGTCCCTTTGTTCAATATTTTTAATTCAGCTCTCATTTAGACAAGAAAAAAAATTGCCGGTGAAATAAGTCATTTTCATGAGTTTCCGATATAAGAGAATGTGCTTACTTCATTTCTAAAGGATTATAATTATTCGCAAAATTCCTGCATTAATACGCCTCAATATAGCTACTAAAATATATTCATTTAAAGAAAATTACAAGACTTTTATATATATGTGCATATTAGTTATTAACGTTTCAATGAACATACTATTCTAAGAATTTAATGAATTAATTATTTTTCTCTAAGAATACATTCCAATTTAGACCATCCTGATGAATTCGAATGGGATATTGCATTCCTTCTGTCTTCATTTCTGTCTTATATACGCTTCTAAGGAATGTGTTTCTCCTCTTGAGGAATTTACAGCTTTCCAAATCAGTTAATTTAACTGCATTATTCAATCTCTTTGAATAGAGAGTTTATACTTTGTAAGCCGAGTAGAAATGCAGTTTAATACTTAATATGAATTGCATACTGTTTAATGACTGTTCGCAATGGTATTCAAGATAAACTTTTTTTTTTACTTTCAGATTATGGTATTAACTCTTTAGTAATAAATATATTTTCAGTAAAAAAAACTAAATTAAAAGTATTTTGATACATTTTATTTGAAAAAAAAGCTATCTTCTTTTTAAAAGGGCACATTAGTAAATTTTTTTTGTTAAATAAATGCAGTCGCGTGGACCTCTATTTAACAAAGTCACTACATCCTATAAAATGGTCGTTATGTGGAAAATTCGTTAAATAGAGATTCATCTTTTAATACACCTCAGAAACCACCTAAAGCAAGTTTTAAATTCATAAGTACAATAATTATTAAGAAAGTAATTATTCATACTTTTTTGCAAGTTTATATCTATTTTACATACTTAACCCGTCAAAAAGAAATCTGCGAGGAAAACAAGAAAAAAAATAACGTTTTCCAGGAATACACTGTATAAAAAAATTTTATATTAAAATTGATGAATTTTTTAGCGACCTTTTTTTTTTAATTTTAAGCATACAAATAATTTCAAACATGCATTATGTTATAGCCAATAATTTTACACATAATGTTATAACCAATCACATCCATGCTTAATCTTAAGTGTAATTATTGATAAAATCTGTCTATTTTATTTGAGTTTTATTCATTTTTTTATTGTTTTGTTTGAAAAATTTCGGCAATTTTATTTCTTTAAGTGAGATAGGCACCTGATAAAGCCAGTTCAAGGTCATTGGTCACCAAATAACTTGTTAAAAGAGAAAATGATTTGAAATGTCCAGAGATATTTTAAAAATAGAGAAAAAAATTGAAACACAAGAGAAAAAGTTCGTTAAATAGAAAATGCACTTCGCTATTTGGAGGTTATTTTGCGAAGAAAACAGTAAAATGTTCTTGGTTCCAGGAAAACGTTCTCAAAATAGAGGTTCGACTGTATTGGTATAAGAAAGGAATAATCAAAATCATAAAATATTTTATTTTATATTGTTTGTACCTTGAATTTATGGGTGAGACCATAACGATTAAGGAGATCATAGGCCAAATAGCGGAGACCTTGTCCATTGGCTTTCTCGTTCAGGCTGAAAACATCAAAGGAATATTCATCTAATCCCTGCAAAAAAACAAAACCCGACCAATTAAAGAAATATATTAATTTTACTTGTTCCTTGGTTGAAATATCATTAGATGTAAAACGAATACCTACTTTTAAGTAGAGAGATATGTGAGTTGGAATGTAAAACAAGGTTGAATTTGACATGCGTCTGTAAAGTCTGAAAAATAGAAAATATCACTTAAATTCTTCCCAAAGCATAATATTTATACAAATATTTTAACTTTCTTAATGACTAAGTTTTAAAATCAGCTGTGACGAAGCATATCTCCTTCCCCTATTTTTCAACAGATCCCGTGCCGACAGAAGCTGCGACAATTCCGAGAAGTTCCCTTTATGGCTGGGAAGGAATTTCGTAGCTGGGTGGTCGAGTTTCGGCACCTTTTTTGCCCAATTGACCGGACTGTCAAAAGGGGCGCCTTGTCATTGTGTGCCCATTTTCCCAGAACTCGGAGGCGCCGTCTCGTCGGAGAACATACAGCTGTACACCCAGCCTTGGCGTCTTTCGGACTGGCGGGAGCGAGACAATGTTTGGCGCGGCAGAGGGGTGCGACATCAATAGAGGCCGAGACCGGAAGGCGTCATCAGGAGGATGAGGACCTAGGCCGACAAAGAAATGAGCGGTGGATGACGAGGGAAAAGAAATGCTATAAAACGGGCGAGAGAGTCCGGAAGGGAGGAGACTGGATCTTGGAAGGGAGCGGTTCGGACGTCCCTTGAGCGATAGGAAGAGCGATAGTGAGCCCGCGAATTACAGCGGTCTCCTAGCTGGAAAGATCGAGAAAACCGGAGAGAATACGGAAGAGACTCGAACTGATTAGGAACGAGCCCGCGAAGTACAGCGGTCTCCTGGCTGGTAAATCCAGGAACGGAAGAGAGTGCCAAAGAGACTCAAAAGTGATATTGAACTGTAATTAGAATGTACCCTTGTATTTATTATTTTGATAATTTTCATGTTAAAATAAATAGTTAGCCCAGATCTGAGAGAAGTCATTACAGAGCATAAACAATTTACACATATTTGGAGAATTATTGAATAAATTGAGAAATCAATGGCATGAATAGAAAATAAATTACGATATAACGTAAGTAGAATAAAGAACATATACAAATATCTGTGATTCCAATTTTTGCACACAAACAATCAATGAAAGCTTGATCGATTTATTGAATTATCAGAAAGGAGACAGGAGCATGACTTGACTTTTCCAAGCAAATGTATGAGGTTTGGTGCTTCTTTAAATTTGACTGGATCAGAGCACAGTTAATCTTCTTGATCAATATTGATTCTGCTTGAAAAGAGATTACTAATTTAGCTATAATCTTAATTTAAGGTAGTTAAATTATATAACTAATCAAATAACAAAAAATAAACTTCATATATTTGATCGAGGTGGTATGAAAAATTAAAAACCCCACATGGAAATAAAAAAAAAGTTTATATTACACAAAACTGTAAACTCCAAATGTAGATTCGTTGAATAGATTTATAACATATTTCAGTTATCATATTTTAGTATCAAATTCTGGAAATTCCTTAAGTAAATTTGCAATATGTAGTAATATCATGTTCATATTTAATTGAAATACCATCTTATACATTAGCTATGTTTTTCATGTAGATTATTTGGACATCTTCATTTCCATATTAATTGCTTAAGATCATAAGATTCATTTCGAATAACCATCATGATCGTTTCCTTGATCCATAATCATTAAAGTACTTGTAATTAAGAAAAGATGAATTATATATATAAAGGTTGGATCTATAAAGCATTGCTAACCCTAATTCGGTGGCCTAATTCAGCGACAGCTTTAGAAATCATAATAGGTCTCCAGTTTAGTCCAAAAGACTTTTTTGTATCTACATTTGTTGTGTCTGGTGAATTTCAATTTCTTCCTGCTTTAGAAATGTAAGTTCTAGTATTTCTTCACTTTTATTTTATTTTACTATATATATATATATATATATATGTAATGTTCTGATCACAGAGAAACTATTACATATAGCCTTTTTATTTATTTTATGTTAAAGTAAAAAAAAAAGAAAAAATATCCATAATCTTGAAATGATTAACTCTGAGATAAAGTGAATGTTTTTAAAGTCTTTCTAACTGTAAGAGATATTGCAAAAAATAGTTATAGTATTCTAAACCTTGCAAAACAAATTATCAGCAACATCACTCAGTCTGAAAGATCACAAATAATTATGAAACTGATGTGTAGTTGAATTTTTTCTCAAAAAAAAATAAAATTTGTGAAAATTATACATTCAAAAGCCGAGATCTTTACAAGTAAATGCGAATTTCAGAGTATTAGTAGTAAATGCTTGTATTAGAACAATAGGATCTTTTGCATATTCACAAAACTTTAGCACTCAAACAGATAAATGAAACTCTTATCATCTGCTTTTTATTTAGACAATTTAAAAGAATTTACAGAGACTGTAAATTGTAAAAAAAAAAAATGTTTAAGTGTCCCCTTCTCCCCCCCTAAAAAAACTAATTCAATGGAGCCTTAGTTAATATATTTATTGAATTAAGTATAATTTCCCTAATTAGCTTTTATTACTTTATTTACCTGTGTTTTTGTACTAATTTAGAAATTTTCCTGAAGAATACTACTATAATATTTTGTTTAAAATATATGTAAAAAACTATCTTTTTTAAATTTTTTTAAATCACTCCTAAGAAGGAAAATATTAATCATTAAATGCCAAAAATTGTGTTTCACATTGATATTTTGAGCTCAATTACACCAAAAAAAATGGCAATTATAAATAGTTAACCAAAAACTAAATATACTTTCCTAGGCATCTTAAATTTATTATTCTTTTGCCCCATATCCCATAAAAATTAAAACACAATATTATTAAATCTAAAAAAATTAAATCTAAATCTAAATTAAAATCTAAAATTGCCTGTTTGATTTACGCTACATGAAGTGTTTAGAGAATATTTTATTACTATTTATCCTTTCTTCGAGTCCATCATTCCTTTAAATAGATGTGTCATTTTCACACATTCATTAAGGAAACTTTCATCAATTAATTCCCCTATTATTTCATTCCAATATTAGGAAACACATACATATTAAGAAAATCTCAATTTTGATGTTAAAAATTATAAAATATTTATATATTATCATAATTACAAGTACGTCATGATTATAAGTAAGTGAGATTGCTTGTTTTCATATCCATACAAATAAAATTTCTAAAAAGTTGTTCAGTGGTTAAACAAAAATTCTTTACATTTAGACAATCTAGGCCCAGTATTCTTATTTTTTTATTTGATAACTTTGTATTATAAATAAAATTGATTTTTAAATACCGATACGTTTTGCTACAGATGCTAACAGATGTGCAAATTCCACATTTTGAAACTGATCGAAAATATACTCGATATTGAGGTATAAATACTTTTTTTTCGTCAAAATGCCAATAAATACGATATTGCAAATACTTTTCCCTTGACAAGATTTCCATTCTGATCGGATTTGTGGTGCTTCCCTCTATTAGATACTGTGTCACTGAATTCTTTTGACCTCATTCGTCGTAAGGAAAAGAATAATCGTCATCGTAACATAAGGTTCTTGGAGGAAAATCAATGAAAAGGATTTTTGATTATGTGGGTTTCTATACTTGGATTAATCAATACTTGGTTATATCACAAGTTTTTTCGATACCAGTCGCCTCCGGCCCGATAATACAGAATATTTATGTTCCTGCTTCAGGTTTGGTAGGAAGGCATGAATTTGTTACTCTTAACAAAAATATTTCGCGTCTGAACTCTGTCGACTTTCGATCGATAGTACATTTCAAGGATTCTTTAGACTGGAGCAACAATCTCTAAAATATTCGAAAGAGTAACATTCGTATGTAAATAATATCAAAGATAAGGCGCAAACACTTTTAGAGATATACTTACTTCTTAAACCCACTTTTAGTGTTATATGTCAATGTTTACAAAAAAAAAAAAAGAAAAATTCTTCTTCACGTATATACAAAAATTTTAGAATGTTTTGCAAAGGTTTTAATCCTTAGATGTATGATTTTCAGCATTTAAGTTTTCAAAAGTCATTTTTTGTAGGAATGTAACCATATGTTACTTAAAAAATAAATAAAAATATTAAGGCAATATTATTGAGTATTTACTTCAAAAAAGGTTGTATATAGACATTTGGAAGTATACAGTATTTCCCAAAAATCCAGCATGTATTCAATAAAATTTTCAAATACAACATCAAACATTGATAACTTACCTGGCAACAGATGAGAAGTAATTTTTTTTTT
>BMAV01004462.1:770225-822459 GCA_019973955.1 Trichonephila inaurata madagascariensis | reverse complement strand
CCTTAAATGCATAATATATCTATATAAAACTTATGCGCTAGTAATGTCTTTTTTCTTTCACACAGAATGCGTTCGGAAACTCACACACTCAGGTTTTTGAATAAAATTAACTGCAAGTGGAATGTAGACAATTGGCAACAATATGCATTTAAGGTTTAATTAATTAAGGATTAATTTATTAAATACCTTTATTATATTAATATTGAAGTTATTGTTTGAACTGTGTAATGTAAACATTGAATAAAAATTGGATGCTGTTGTTAGACATTTATCAAGATAAATTTTTGTTTCTCTTCTTTAAAAGTTAATGCTTGAAAACATAATGTATTGATTTTATCACCACTTTTATTAAAGAAACTTACTTTATTATCGTTTAGAATGGAATTTAACCTGAAACTTATAATATGCTGTAACTAAACGCCAATTAAGCTATTATCTTTAATTAAGTATTTTGAGCTTTGAATTAAATATTCCTATGAATTAAGCTTCATTAATGAAAGACATATTTTTTTTCTGACAACAGTGGATGCTTTTGAATTTTTTGATTAGTTTCCCATGGAAAAATTAATAAACTTAAATAACAATATTATTCAAAAATACTTAAACTATAGAATTTCTTAGATAAATATTTCTTATAAAAGTAAAAAAAAATGAGATATGTTAGAAAATTAGATATGTTTTACATGATAAAGCACAAACATTTCCAAATAGAATTTCATTTTAACACCCATACTTAGTGTAAATATCTTCTAAATTAAGTGTTATTTTATGTTATTTTGAGAAATTTTTATCGAATAATTCTAGAAAATCAAAATATTTTATCTCCCACGGATTTTAATTGGGATTCAAAACCTGAGAACTTCGATGGTCACTGTAGAAAGTGGAACTAATAATAATGTTGTTCAATGGTTTGTGAAATTTTGTTCTTTGTTAGATTTCGGCGAATACGCCAGCGTCCATCAATCCGATGCAGAAGGAACCGACACCTATTTGAAAAAGTAACATTTTTCCGTTGTCCTACGGAACAATGTTTATACTGCTAGTACATGCCATTTCTTTCACGATGAACATTTGTAAATGGGGACAGGGACGTTTTAAGGCATGGGCCAAATGGGCTCGTGCACAGGGCCTCGGCATCAATGGGGGCCTTGTCTTATTCTCGACTGAGCCTTAATAAGATCATGATTCTTACAATTATAAGGGTCAAATGTTATTTCCGATTGTATTCTCCGAAAAATTGGGAATTTCAGACATTATGTCGATTGACAATAGTGACAAGACTGTATTATTATGTAACGGCCGTCATCCATGTAGAGGTCTAGGTATACCACCATGCACCATCATTCCTCATTAAGTCAAGGAGCGGCAGTCGGTCGAGCTGATTTATGCGATTGTAAGTCATGCACATTTATTTGTTTCGGGTCACTGTTTGTACGAATATTTAACAACGTATGCTATGTACTATCTACTTTTAAAGGTCATAGAGGGGAGGCTACATTTCTGTAGGGGCCCAGGGCCTTAACAAGTCTTAAGACGTTCCTTAACGGGGGTACTGTAAACTATGTCAATGTGGAGGTCAATACGCAATAAAGTATGCTGCACAGTTCAAATAAATTCACTTCCAGTTCATTGCTGATTCCTTTTCGCAGTTAATGTATGGACGGTAGGTCATAGAACAGTCTTAATCAGACAACACAGGTGACATCCACCTTTCTCACTATTAGACCATGGTGCACAGTTTGCACACTGGCATTACATAGATCAAGTTTATTTTTCTATTTATTGTTTACAAACCCGAAGGAGTTAAATGAATATTTCACGATCACGGTGGTTTCAAAAATGGTTCCATCCTATGCTTGACAACTGATGATCAAGCCCTTTTGAAGGTCTATTATATCACGTGATTTACCGATTATAGCATCTGTTGCTATGTGAACAGATGCTATAAACATTAGCTGCTATAACATTCAGTCTGCATTCATTTTAATATATGTTCCAAAAATTTGGTTAATCCAGTGCTTCTCAAAGTTTCAATATTCGCGACCCAACATTCAATCGTAATTTTCATCGCGCCCCCTCATACAATAACAATGTATTTAATTCAATAATACTATATTTTGATGCTAAAACTACGATGCGGCTTTAATCTCTTAAGTATCACCGGCGTATATAAACGTCTCACTTGGTCAAAGTGTTAATTTCCCCCTGACGTATAAATACGTCTTTCAGAAGTACGATCTTTTCTGCGTACTGCTATCCATAAAAATTATTCCGAAGGCTTTGGAATGCAATAAAAGGATCTTGACAATGTTTGCGAAGGATTTACTTTTTTCAGAATATTTGCTTCTTTATTTCTCCCCCCCCCCCTCCAATACATCACATGCGCGCACTTAAGTGGAAAATGGTTGGCATTGGGAAGCGAATCGCGTAACTTTTAATCGGCATTTAAGGGATTTATTATAAACAGTACAAATTATCAAGATAAGTGTTAATTTATGTATATAATTTTTTATATGAAAATCCCATGGGGTCACTATAATAAAATTATTAAACTTGTTCTTAACATAGTATTGTAAAATTAATTATAAAACGCTTTGTGTAGCATTGATATACTTATAACTGTATTATATCAGTGTAAATGTGTATTTTATTTTTATTATGTCAGAATGTATTTTGTTTGTTTACTTTCACATTAAATGAATAATATTTTTAAATAATCTTTTGATTTTGACTTTTCAATTAGCTCGCGCCCCCCCTCGTAGAGTTGTCACCCCCTCTCCAAGGGGGCCGCGCCCCACACTTTGAGAAACGCTGAGTTAACTCAACTTGGTCTCTTTGTATTTTCAACCATATGAAAAAGAAAAAGACTTAAGGTACCAAATCAGGTGAATATTGGGTTTTAGAAGCCGTATTTGTCAAGTGATTTTTCAAAAAAGTTACGAATAATAATGACGTTCTGAACAGGAAAGCATCATGCTTAAGGCTGAAATATAATGAAATTATAATTTTTATAGTTTGTCTGCTCAGTTAGTAGAAATTCATAAATCTGAAAGAGCAACGAAGGAAATTTATATTCTGGCTCAAAACATATTAATTTTAAAATGACAGAAGGGGAAATAAATTTCGAAGTATTTTCACATTATTATAGAAGCTGTAAAAAGTTTAAAACAAATTTGGAAGCAATTTCTAATATCTATGTATTTTGAAATAAACATTCAAGGATTTTTCTAGCATAGAAAAAAAGAAAACTTACCCCATGAATTTTAATTACTAAAAGTTAATACGGATATTTTCCAAAAAGTAAATACCGAGTTTCAGAAATAATAAGAAAATCTGCGTGGTCTTAGTAATCTGCTTATTTTAAAAAAATTAAGCTACAAATAAACAAAATACGAGGCTGCTATTCAATGGGGATATTTTTCCCTATGAGTTATAAGAGCAGAAGTGAACAACTAAAAAACGTATTGCCTGTTTATTTTTCTGAAAAGATAAGCTTTAATAAGATAGATAAGAAAAAAAAAAGATGGAACTAGATTTAGAAAGATAAGATACAACTTTTGCAATTCAGTGTGAATCTTGCAATGAGATAAAACATCGAATATATGAACTTCACACACATTTCAAGAAAATAGGTACTTTTCTTAAATTAAAAAAAAAATATTTATTTTTTCCATGATTAGTCATTTTGTGAGATTAATTTTAAGATTTTATCTTCCTATGCTCTCAAATAAAAATTCGAAAGATGACCAACTTAAAGACAGTAAGAAATGCGAAGTAAAGTTTCTAGATTTTTCTTTCTTTCTTTTTTATGGGGTTGTGGATTGGTAATTACCATTGCTGATCTAGTACATTCCCTAGAAAGCTGGTATCACTTTTTAGTGCGGCACCACTTTGGTAATTTCGATGCCAGGGAGACACCTAAGCTCTGATGATGCGAAAATGTACTAGGAGTTTAAATTTGCCATGAGCACCCAAACCAAGCAAGCACTCTAGGGGCTCTTAATATGCCGCATAATTGTACAACATGGACGCTGCCGACTTTTTCCATCAAGAAAATCCACCGGTTTGGGCCGGGGTCGAACGCGCACTCTTGCACTGCCGGCTTAAAGTATGCAAGCACATTTGTAGTGAATGAATAATGAATACAAAAAGCAATGAGAGTAATTAAATATCCTAATCTTTTACCATTTTCTAAGTAATACTAGCCAATCTCTGAATGAATCAACACTTCACAGCATTGGTTTTTTGTTCACAAATAACTACTCTTCCTTAAAACATGACATAATTCATCAAATAAACAGGTATTTGAATTCTAATTATCTCTTATCATTGTAACGCTTAAATCAGCTTTCAAGTTTCTAAAAAGTATATATACATATTTTTTTTTCACTGTGTCTTTTTTTAATAAAAGGAAAGTAAAGGGATGGTTAAAATAAAGCACATTTTCTGAAAAATTTCTGAAGCATTGTTTCTCCTCAGGTTGCATTGTAGTAGAGCAAGTAGCCTAGTGGTAAAGGTAATGGACTCGTTGCCGGTGTGTAATGAGTTCGAGCCTGGTACCACTGAAGCTCCGTAGTACAGTGGGCGCTCATGCACGTTAAATATATCGGAGCTCAAACGTCCTCCCGTTAGTGTGGAAGTCTGGAGAGGGGTGCCAGATCAGGTGTTGTTCTTAGAGCTTGACCATGGCTCAAAATTACGAAATTCGTCACCAATAGCCCTCGAGTAGCCGAATAGTGCGATGTTTAGTGGTACTTCTTAAATTTAAATCAATGTTGTTTTCTTACTATAGGCCAGTGCTTCTCAAACTTTCAATATTGGCGACCCAATTTTCAATCATAATTTTTATCGCGCCCCCCTTATATAATAATAATAATAATATATTGAATGCAATAATAATGTACTTTGACGCTAAAGCTATAATATGATCTTAATTATAAACCGTACATATTAATAAGATAAGTATTAAATTTTTTTTATGTTACTCTTAAATAATATATATTTTAAGTAAATTACTTTTAAGTAATAGGTTAATTATGTTATTTTTCTTTAATTTTTAAATTGAAACAGATAGAGAAATGATATTTAATTAAAGATTTATTTCCTTCATCATCCATTTCTAAAAGTACAAATGTCATTAAAAAAATAGTCTAATCTATATTGCTCTTTATCATATCCATTACATCTGGCATTCTCGCGAATGTCTACGTGAGTCTAGGCAACCTAACGGACGTCTGCACAAAACATGTAAAAATGCTGTACCTTGTACAATTTCAGTCAGTCTTGTCCAAATCGATTAGCTACCGAATCTCTCTTGAATGTACATTTCATAATTCACGCGTTAATTGTAATTCACGGTATTAAGTAATTACGGCAGTGGATTAAAACAAAATCATAGATATATTTTTAAATTGCAGCGAGCATTCGACGATAATAAAGCATCAACAAGTACACAGACGAGGGCGAATTGATAGCAAGTTACGAATGAGTTAGGGATCCATTTCAAAATACTTCAGAAGGGCTCTTAACTGCCGAAATAGAGATCTTCATAGATTTCACATGCAGTGACGAAATTAAAGGGCAATTTTGTAATAAATCACTCTTTGAATTCTGGATAGATGTGGGTGCTGAATTTTCTGCACTGAAAAAAGCATTTCGTATACTATTACCATTTTCATCATCATACCTTTGTGAATCCGGATTTTTTGCGATCGCTACTTTGAAGACAAAATATAGATCTGAGCTAAATATCAAAAAATAACTCAGTGTCAATTTCTAATTTTTAGTCTTCCTTTGAAAAACTTTGCTCTGCAAGACAAGCTCATGGAAGTCACTAATAATTATTAAAAAAAAACTTGTTCTTATACTGGCTGAAGTACCCACTCTTAACACGATTTTTTTTTAAATGATAATATATTATTCTTGATATAATAGCCTAATTTTAAGGAGAGTAAAACAAAGAGCATGACAATATATACAAAAATGTAAAATGATTTATTGAAATGAATGCTCATATTATAAGCGGTTTTGATCGAACTGTAATTTTAAGCCTCGCAGAATTATCATTTAGAATAAATGTTAAGTAATAAAAAAAGAATATAAAATTCCAATGAATAACAATTGTGATATTTTTAATATTTAAAGCGAGAAAACTTCAAAATGTTTTAGCCCGGGATCAGGTGTGCACTCGATACCTTAAGATTCTAAAAAAATGTTTGCCTTTCCCAAAAAAAGGAGATATGTGTTCAATTCATTTTAGCTCCCATTAAGACTGTCATATTGGATCAAGGTGAAGGTCAAGGTCATTGGCAACAAACAATTTTCCCAGAATTAACGATTTATGTATTATGTTTCAAAATATTCAGAAAAATAAATCTTGGCCAATTAATCCTTCAATGTGCTCAATATGCTTATCCATGTATCATAAAACTCTTTCACATTATGAAAAAAGCGATAACGCAGAATTATATAATTTACAACTTCCCTAAAAAAAAAAGAGGGACGCAGATAACCTTACCAGTAAGTTCAAAAGTCAGCAAAAGTGATATTTTAGGTTAAAAGAAACGTAATAAAAAATCTCTCATCGTAGGATTACAGCAAAGCAAACAAAATATTTTTTTATTTAGTTTAATATCAAAGATAGCTAATAAGCGTTCAAAGTAGAATCTTTTATTTTTGATGACCTTTTTTCACCAGATGATAAATATAAATCATATCAATGTAAATCTGTATTTTTTATTACATCAGAAAAAGTATTTTGTTTTACTTTATTCCAATAATTAATTATGCTCGCGCCCCCTCAGGGGGGCGCGCCCCACAGTTTGAGAAACACTGGGTTAATCCATCTTTCCTGTAATTAGTCATACCTGTGATTGCATTAACCTACGAGGTGGTCATAATATTATGATTTGACTGTGTACGTCACTCACAAGACATCACAAGGAAGGAAAATAAATGAAGCAGCGTCTGAGTCAATCAATGCCTGTTTATCATGAGTTGCCTGGAAGTGGGAATTTAAGTAAACTAATTTAACTCAGGTAAACAGTTCTATAGGGAGCTTAAATTTAAACAATGTCAAGCTGTTTAATCTTAGAAAGGAAATTTAAAAAATGGTCCCTTATAATTTTGTGTACATTTAAATAAGACGAGACATGGAATGAATCAAGATTGGCATGTAATCTTTTCTCATGAATGCTAAACTATTTATTAAACGAAAAGAAGTTTTTCTGAATACATGATAACCACACGAAAACATGCCTTGTAGAAACTTACCTTGTGTATGCGAATTTAATGCAAAAAGTTTATATTTTTTTGTGTTATATCAAGTTTAAATCTTATAAATAAATATACCACATGTATTTATCAAGGTTTTCCAGAGCATAAAAATTTACATAATTTTTCTTTTAAATAACTTATAGTTAACATGTTTTTTAATGCATATTTAATATAGATTCATTGTCAGACATGTAACTAATAGATAAAATAGAAACTTTGAGTGCTTTTCTTTCCAACAATATTCATCAAACATCCAGATTTGAACAACGAAAAAATATTCTACACTTTTTGAAAAACAATTGAATCGTCATAGAACGCATAATTTATATACAGTTTGTTGTAAAATAATTGAATAAGATACGACAACACTGCCAATTATTTCAGTGGTTTTTCCTTAAATGAAAACATTAAGCATTTGATTTATTTGATCAGTTTCTTGGCTCTGAATTTGTACATTAGTTTAATAAAGAAAGAATTATGAATACACCTGAAATGAACATTACAACACACATATATATATACATTAACAACACATCTTTAGGATGCTACTCATAATTCACCCATTTTTATTATATTTTTAAAAAAAATCCCTATTTCGAGCAAGACAACTTTTAAATTCTGTTGAATTCTTGCTAGCTATTCTTACACCTTACCACTCCGTGCTGCCTACGCTGAGTGAATTCTGAATAGAGAAAAGCGCGTCTTTTCACTAATATAAACCCTAAAATTGCCACTCGTCGGTAAAGGCTGTTTACCAAAAGAAAAAAAAAGCTTTGGAAACACTTACTTGATGAATAAAACATTAAGATGAATTCAAAACAATGGGAGTGCATTTTTACTGTACAAGTAAAGCAAGCAAATATATCCACTTTCGGGGACACTTGATTTTGTATTCATAGAACCATAACCAAAAACAAAGTTAGAGAACAATCTAAAAATTATGCCCTTTCAGAGTCCATTTTTTGCATAATTTTATCTTGTATTTCGCGTTGCAATCATTACTCTTTTTATTGCAGTTCAATCCAAAAATTGTTAAGAAAAAAAAAAAAAAAAAAATGACACAAATAAAATTTTTTAAAAAACTTTCTAAGCCTAATCCTCTTTTAATTTTTCATAATTGACAATAAATATGATGGAAAAATTCAATCACATTTTTTTTAAACAAAAGCTAAAAAATAATTACTAGTGTATAACAACATATAAAGACATTTGCATGTTATAGCGCTGAAAAAAATAACATGTTACAATCTTTTACACATTAACAAATATTGAATGTGATAAATCCCTGGGTTTTTTTAAATACCTATGTTACCTATGTTAAATATATACCTATGTTTTTTAAATACCAAAGCATCCATTTATGTAGAAATTAATATTACTTTGCAATAGTGAGTTCCTCATGTAACTTTGAAATTATTTAAAAGCCTATGTTTGCCAAAATTACGACTCTGAACTGGTGAACAAAGTTTATTTACATAAAATTAACTAACCAATATTAGACATGCGATCATATATTAATAGCTAAAATACGTAGTTGAAACTGCAAAATAACATAATAGTGTTTCCTATAATGGAGTTTTGGGTTGAAAACTAAATAAAATACTTAGGATATATTTCTTTACTCTTTGTTAATTTATCTTATTTAAGCATTACTTGACCAAAACATGTATAATGTTTTTCAAAGGAATTACTTTACTATTTAATTTCTTGTCAATCATCTAATTAAAATAATCTTAAAATCAAAATAATTATGACAAGTTTAAATAAAACCGCATTAATAGAAAAAAATCTGTTCATTTTAGAAAAAAAGAAATCAATTGAGCTTGAAAAAATCCTCTTGCTGGCCTGAATATAATTAACAAATAATTAGAATTTTTAGTACTTAACTTTCCCCTTCAAATTTCTTTTATGCTTACCTGTCCACCATTATACCAGCTCGAATAGCATTAGCAACAGAACGGAATCTTGGCTTGTCCTCAGATCTCTTTTTTGGAGTTGCCGTCTTCTTCGAGAAAGTTGATGCCAGCCATTCTCGTACTTCGGTGGGAACCGCGTTTGGATGAAACTCAGATAATTCATCGTCATCATCTATTGTTCGACGGCTGTTACATTGGAATATAAAGTTTTATATGTTAAACACAAAGCTTAAGATTAGATCAGGGAATATTAAAATCTTGGGTTAGTCATAGAGTAAGCAAACATATTGTTAACTTACGCTCAAGCTTTGCTATTATAATCAGGAAATAAAAGTTAGAAATATTATATACAATTATAATAGTACTAATGGGTACTTTTCCATTTCGCCGGCTCAGGTGATAAAGTCACCAAAAATGATACAATCGACGACAACGGAATACTCCCACTGGTAACCTTTTACCACCACATTTCTTTCAAAAGAAGGCGCTTTTTTGTCTTATAAGTAACATCCTTTTCATAATATATAAAAAATGGTGGAAAAATCAATGAGAGCTAATATTTTTGAATATTTTTATGTGTATATTGTGTGTTGTCGCCAATAACTTCAACTTGGCTAGATTTGCGCCAGCGAAACGGAAAAGTACCTACTGAAGTTAATAGACTTTAGTTTGATTGATATTTGTTACTATTGCACATTAAAGAAATGAGAGGGAGCCTCGGTAATTTTGAAATTTGTAATTTGTAAAGCCTCGGTCAAAGAACGAGGCAGACATCTAGCCAGACTTGTACACCATGTCAACGTGAGGGCTTTCAGCATAAATAAACATGTAGAATAATGGATCGTAATATATGTGGTAAATCCGACCATGGGTCCCGAACAGAATATGGCAACCCCTTAGAATAGTTTTGAGAATCTGGCCTGTCAGACGAACTCAAGATGTAAACACACTAAGCCGATGTGTGATGAGCACCACAATAAAAGAATATAGAATGAGAAAAGTTTCTTTCGCCATAATGGTGACCCCTTATCTTCAGGCAAAAATTTTAACTTGTGAATAGTCTTTTACTAAATCTCCAGTTTTAAATTTTAAAGAATTTGTATAAGTACAGAAAAATGATCCAGACGTTCAAAAATTTCTTCAGAATGATGAATCATCTCGTAAATTAGAACTGAAACCATGCCAAACCTCAGATTGCAATTTGCTTTGCGATATTTCAACAGGAGTTCCACGTCCTTTCGTCCCTGCATCCCTTCGAAGAACAATATTTAACCAACTTCATAATCTCTCACATCTAGGGATAGCAGCTTTATCTGCTCTCGCTGCGAGTGGCCTGGCATGAAATGCCAAAAAAAGAAATGTGTCCGGTGTTGTGAATTGTGTCATAAGTCGAAAATCCAAAGGCACACTAAAACACCTCTAGGAACATTCTCTCTTCCTGATGCCAGATTCAGTCACATTCATATAGATATTGTCGGTCCTTTGCCACCATCTGATGGCCATCATTATCTACTTACGATAATCGACCGCTTCTCCAAATGGCCAGAAGCAATCCCTATTTCAAACATGCAAGCGAAAATCATTTGCCGCGCAATTTTTGACGCTTAGATCTCTCGTTTTGGTTGCCCATCTGTAATCACCTTGGATCAAGGAACCCAGATGCGTTCATCAATGTACGCTGAATTTACTCGTATGCAGGGAACTAAAAAGATTAAAACTACTGCATGTCAGCCGATGTCAAATGGAATTGTGGAACGTTTCCATCCTTGAGTTGTCACTCTCAGTCGCTGGGGGATACTCTGTGGTAAACCCGACCATGGGTCCCGAACACAGAATATGGCAACTCCTTAGAATAGTTTTGAGAATCTGGCCTGGCAGACGAACTCAAGATGTAAACACACTAGGCCGATGTGTGATGTGCAACAGTAAAAGAATATAGAATGAGAAAAGCTTCTTTCACCATATATACTTATTTAGAGAACATTAAGCAAGTCTGATTAAGCAAGTATATAGATAGGCATTATATATATAATAGAAGTTAGTATATGGTTACATTTAGGCATTTTAAAGCAATTAGCTTGCCTATGAAACGAAACTCCAAATTTGAACGCTATACAGTTTCCGCTGAATTCTGATCTCTAAAGAAACTCTATCCAGTAGAATCTTCCATTCTATTACGTGTCCCCTTGTGGAACTTTATTATATATGATTGCAATTTATGTTTATAATGCCTTTGAAATTTATGCTCATTATGATTTTGTATAGAGAAACGCATGCGAAACATCGGTGTAAATAGATTGAAAACAATAGTAATGAACGTATCAAGATGGTTTAAACTGATTGAGACAGCCTTGGACGGAAATCGGCTGTAGTGCTTATGAAGAAGAAAAATATGACTTTATACATAGCTCAATTGAAACTTAAACACGGTCTATTGCGAAAGCAAGTAATGGTACAAAAAAAGAATGGCATCCCTTTGAAAATCATGTTGAATAATTTCAATGCATTTTACTAGAAAAGTCAGAATAACACATAAATTAATAAGTAAATTACATAAAAGAAATATAAAATAAGTTGCACTTCAGATTTTACCTCTTAAAAACATTGTTTTATTTCTAAGGATTAAAAGCACAGTTTAAGTTTGCTCAGTTTAAAGACCCATAATTTTGCATAATTTTAAAAGTAAATTTTTTTAAAAGAATAGAATGATATAGAAATACACTTAAAAATACAAAAAAAAAAAAAAAAATTATTTTTAAGCAATGAAAAGGTTTTAAAAAAAAAAAAAATATATATATATATCTATATATATATTCTTATTTTTAAAATGTATAGTTAAAGTCACAGATAGAAATATCTTACAATAGCTCTCTAAAAATTCTTATTGTCTAAAATTATTCAATAGCACTTATACCTTTTCAGTGCTTATTCATAGATTATATAAAGATAGACTTTACTTCATACTTGGATTTCAAAAGTGAAATATTTTATAAACAAGTTTTACATTACAAACAAACTTTTTTTTTGTACAGAATGATAAAAGCAATTCCAAAAATTTAAAATATTAAACAATGAAAACAATGCTGATTTAAATGAAACTCGAAATATAATAATTCTTTTTAAAGCAATTAAAATAAAAAAAAAATAATAAGACTGTATTTATAGTATATAAAAGCTTAATTTCCTAACAATATTTGTATTTAGCACTTCACCTTATGGTATAGAAGTTAATATTAAAAGCGATCCTCTTTTTAAAATGGACATTTTACTTCATAGATGGCACCACGAGTTATAAAAATTTTGCATTATCCAAGAATGGCTGACTAGTATTATTTCCCCTGAATTTTTTATTAAAGAATAAAAGATAACCTCATGAGAATAATAACTTTTGTTGCTCCATATCACATGAAACCATTAAATCTTAAGATAATCATACAATGGAAAAAAGTGAACATATTATTATGTCTTAGCATAATAAATTAAAGATTTAACTACCATTGGAGAGCTTTAATTATACCCAGACAATTAATTATTGGATATCAATGTCATCATAGTACATTAGCTGATCTGTAAACACTTATGCATAAAATGATTATTCTGACATTTTTTCAAACAACTAATTATATTCAGACAATTACTTTTTAAATAAAATTTCATAAAACCATTAGTTATGATTCCAACAATAATTTTTAACTTAACCAAAAAAACAGCAACATTGGATTAAAAGATAATGGATACAAAAAGTAACTAACAAATGGAAAAAATAAAATTGAATAGCAGCAGCTGTTCAAGTTATATTCTCTATGTGGCTGGAATTTAAAACATTCTTTTATGAAATTTCTTCCTTTAAAAATACATGAAAATGTTGCCATGATAAAATCACAATTTCAAGCTTAGTGTAATAAGAACCCTATGATGCGTTTATCACAAGGTTCAAACGAAATTCTTTTGTAAAAAGAAGGAATTTAATATAAGGTACTCTCCTATGTTTCGGTCCACTCTGTGAAATGTTGATATTCGATTAGATATCATACACATACATTTTTATAGACAGAAAAATTATTTAATTCCAGATATGGGCGTTAATCGGAACTCTAATTACTTACCTTTTTTATTCTAATGCTTAACATACATGCACTATGCAGATACAAGCCATGCATAAAAAGCAAACATTTATGATTATTAATTACATTGAAATATTATTGAAAAAATACCATTTTCATAAAAAGAAGTTATGCAAAATAAATAACAATTTTATTTAATTAAAAATTAATCACCTTTAAAAAGGATGACATTTATACGAATAATTTTAATTTTGAGCTTTGGCAAGTTTCTCATTGAGATCGAACTATATAAATTTAAACCTCAACTAATAATACTCATGAGTTTCAAATGTACATATTTTTAAAAGTTCCTAAGCGATTTATTTTCTCTTAAAAACTATATCGACTGTTGAAGGAGGTAATTTAGTTAAATTTCTATTGCATCCCATTTGAAAATACTTACTCAGTTAAGAACATCTATTTTGTTTTAGCGGAAATATGTTGCAATGTAATATTTTGAAAAAGTTATTTAAACCTGATGTATCTTCTGTAATTGGACAACTTATCGATGTAAAACTCGAGATTTATTTTTAGAAAATGTTCAAAAACCAATAACCGTATAAATGCACGAAATAAAATAAACAGCTTAAAAGAAATATAAAATAAAGTAAAAAATATACTAATAAATGAAATAATATGAATAAACAGAATTGGTAAAAAAAATATAATATAAAATAAAAAACAATAATATTAATACAAAAGCAAGCATACTTCTTACTTATAATCATTTAAAAAGCCAAAGATTTCGCCCGCATGCAAAGATTAGAATCATAGCTGAATATGATATAATTTGGTTATTAAAAAGCGTTAATAGATGAATTTTAGGCACTTAATGTATATGGTTAAGGATAGGGAATGAGAGACGAATTTTTATTTAGTCAATGAAAAAAAAATACTATATAAATCATTACTTAAAAAAAAATGAGAAAGTACAGTACCCTTTTTTTTTCATTAACCCTAAAATTATTTAATTACAATATTTATTTAAAGTAAAAATGATATACTGTCAATAAGTAATTCTATGAGTCAATATGTTATTAGGGCAAAATTTTCAATAGGAGCTCCCATTAAATCAAGAAAGTAATTTGGTAGTTATAAATTACAGAATACTTTTCTTATCGCATTTTAAGCCAATCATTTAGTTAAATTTGTTTTACTGGGTGGTAAAACTGGTTTTAATAAATAAGAAAAAGTTAGAACTTTATATAAATTTTTCGCACTTCCATATTCAATTCTATATGGATTCTAATTAAAGTTAATGATTAAAAAAATTCGCTTATAACATTCTTTTCTGAACCCCCTATAAAATTTCGTAACAAAAATCTGAAAGTACTAAAATTAGAATGCATAAGAATGCAATTAGTAACCACCATCTAAGTTTTAAGAGCAGTAATTTTTTTAAAAATATTTATGTGAAGTTAAGTACAGCTACTTATTTTATGTTTAAAGAAAAAATGTCAATAAATGATTGCATAAGCATTGAGTTTCACCACATATTTTTGGCAGTTTAATTCGGGATCTTATTATCGTTTTACTCATTATAAAGTAAAAACATGGAATACTTATCAGCTTAAGATAAGAGAGCAAACACTTAACATATAATAAAAATTCATTTGCGAATATAAGCGACTACGGCCATACATTTCTAACCGAAACTAAGTCTGATGGTGAACTCTAGTCAAACTAATTCATGCATGCTTCGCAAAATTTCCCATTATTATGGTTATTGTTAATAAAGAAGTTAGCGAGGAGATAAGGATAGCTTTTGTTAGTTGCATGAATTAACAATTGCATTCCAAAAAATCTAGGGTGGGAGAAAGTGCATTGATTAGCATGAACACCTTTTGGAGGTAAGTCGTGTGAACTGTCTTCTGTGAAGAGTGGATTTCTCTGGTGGCTTGGAAGAAGGACCAGGAAAACTAATGGCATTTTCTGGATGCTTAGACCTGAATAATAATAGAATAACAGATCCTTTACCATTTTATTTACCATAGTATTAGGATATAAAGACTGAATACATGATTAAGTTTTGAGGTTCTTAAAGTGAGGCAATTTCGTATTGAACTTTATAGAGCATCTTAATAAAAGTAAAATAGCATTTTCAATAACTTTTATAAATCGCTTTTGTAGCAACATAATTACTTGATTAAATACTTTCCGCGAGTATTATTCCATAAGTTAATTTAAAATAAATAATGCAGATTCTTACCATTTAAGGCCTCCGAAGCTCTGGTTTATTGTTGTTATACATATATATATATATATATATATATATATATAGTTTTTAAATATGTGTATTTGTTATTTTTTTTTTAAATAGTTTCAAACATTTTTTCTAGATTAAAGTAAGTTCTATGATGTAAATGAATCAAATAATGGAGAAAAAAAAAATTGCATTAAAAAGCCTGTTTTTATTTTCACATAAAAATGTTTGTGTGCTAGTTTGTATTAAAAACACTTTTCAACACAAAAGTCATTTTAAGTACTAATTTATAGTAATCTAACATTCATAAGAATTTTAGAGAAACATTTATTAAAAAATTCTGTATACTTGAACATTAAGAAATTAAACATTTTAGAGTTATAAAATAAATAATTCTAAGCATTTTAAATACATGTAATGCATACTTTTTATGTAAAATTTCTATTCAGAATCAAATGATTCCAATACATAACAGAAGACTGACTTTTTTAAAGAGAATATTGATACACTGAAATAGAAATATAAACAACAACAAAAATATATATATATATAAATAAACATCTTATTAAAAGGATAAAAATGATATATTGAAACTGAAAAAAATGAATGGGTAATTTGAAATTTCTTTCACAGTGTGGTATGAAATACATTTTAAGGAGAAATTTAAAAAATAATAAATAACTGAAAAATATTAAAATACTTAATGTTACATTGAATACACATGGAGTTTACATAAATAAACTTAACTTAATTTCGTTTCTTTAAACTTTTTAGTAATATACTACATATTAAACTTTTTATATGTGCTCTCTCTCTCTTTTACTTAAGAATAGCATTAAGAATAGCATAAGCAAATTTCTGAAAAAATATGCATACAAATTGTTTTAAAGATCATTTTCTATTATAACTTAAACAGTAAGTACTTCAACAAACTATAAGCGTAATGAGAATTTTATAAATGGCTCAATTAAGCTGTTTGGGAGTTTTTACACAAACATTATTTCCTTAAATCGCACGCAATTTGTTTTAAAGCACATGTTAACTCACACTCTGCATAAGAATTTAAGTTTTTCTCTTTATAATATAAGAAAGAAGAGCTTTATTTCTATATTAATGGAAGAAAAAAATTAAAGCTGCTGGTGTTAAAATCAGTCTTGAGAATTTAAGAAATTTTGTATAAAACTTTAAGTAATGTTTAGGATTTTTTAAACTGGATTTTTAATAAACTTTTACACAGTTTTAAAGTTCCATAGTACACTTAAACTTTGTAAAATTGTACATATTGCTTATAACTTTTCGTTGTGAATATCTATATTCCTGTTTAACTTTATTAAAAATGTTATTTAATAAACCGGAAACTATATCTGTTGATCTGTATTTATCATAAAAAAGGCTCTGATGTTGTAATTATGATATTCACAAATGAATAGTACAGCAACATGCTTAAGCGGTTTTATTAAACCTCTAAAAATATAATTATTTGAATTTTAATCATAAACTAGGCACTATCTCATCTAAGATACTGCACAGAGTTATATAATTTAGCATGGACGTATATCATAGCTTTTAACTATTCTTAGTTTGATATTTCAAATGATAGAGATAATTAATTTGGCAGGATAGGAATTTTCATAGAAAATCATAACTCGCGAGAAAATTGGAATTAGTTCTCTGTCAATACCACATTCGTATTATCATAATTCAACAATCTCTTTTTTAATATTCTAAAACCATTCTTATTTAGTTTTTGTTCAGAATATGACAAATTCTCTTTTTCTCACATTCAGTATTTTAAACATTAAGAATCATATTCTTTGTTGTTGTTAACTCTTGATATGTTTAGATACTATGTATATGCAGAAGTGCACAAATTTACAAAATTCAGAATAGAACACTCAGCTTCTGCGATTCACAATTTGAACTGTTTTACAAATAAATTTGCGTTACAAATCTGTTATAATTCTATTACAATAAATATCCAATTCTTGATTATCAAGAATTTCTAAAACTTACATTTTTTACCCTGAAATGTAAAGCAGTATTATAATATAATTCAGCATTATATAATGACCATTATTTTTTTATTTACTGAGTATTTTAAATTTCAATGAATATTGAAGAGGCTAGTTAAAAGAAAGAACATTCTTGTCCACCCCCCTCCTCAAATAACGGAAATAAATATAAACATTATAAAGTAAATGCAAAAATTTACTTCTTTCTTAAAAGGAATGAGTAAAAGAGATATTTTTAACCTCCAAGAATTTATTTTATATTATTCTCAATTATTATTATTTGAAAAATCCACACGAAACGTTTTTCTGTTATTAATAGAACCAATCCGGTAATGAAATTATTTACTTGAAATTAATTTTATACTAATTAACATCCATTTATTTTACAGAATTTAATTACCTACAAAATTCAAGAGGAATTACGCTAATTCATTTTATCATTTGAGGCAAAAATCTCAGTCTTTATTTCTTTTGAAAATATCTAGTTTAGATTGGCTTCCTCAATTTTATTATTTTTTTCAGTCTTTATAATGCTGTTTGTATTTTTTTGGTTTCAAAATGATGCTTTTTCTTTCTTTTTTTATTGAAATTGGTTAGTTGCTTACTAAAATGTAAAATAATTTTAACTTATTTGATATTATTGAATTAATTCCTTTTCACATGAAGATACATGGACTGAAATAAATATGCAATTGGATTACGTAAATGTTAAAACAATTTTTGTCATTAAGAATAAGACACGAATAATTTAATTATGTCTCCCATCTACTACATTTTATTCTGAAGGAAATTCAAGGAAGCATTAATAAGAATATTTGTTTTTACAGTTAGATAAAACTAAATCATTAATTTATAGCTTTGGATAATTATCTTAGGAACTGAGGCATAAATGAGAAATTTGTGTTATAACAATGCTATAGATTTAGGTACCTTAAATTTCTTTTACGTAAGTATAGATATTTTCTGGATGAATTATAATTTAACATACATTTTTCTTTAATCGACAACGTTGATCATTATCTTTTTGTGTGAAATAGAAATGTATAAAAAATATTTTTTTTCCTCTTCTCTCATGATTTCTAATTCCCTTTCCCTTTAAATTTTGATTTTTGAATTTGTAGTTATATGCTTAAATTATTACTTTTTTATATTTTTATGAAATATTTATCTTTGTTTATTAATGGAAGTGACAATAACACAAAAAACAATTAATTTAAAGGAACTTTATTAATTAATGAAGAGTTCCTTTGTGTGAGTAAAGTTTATGTGTATAAACTGATTAAAAAAAGATTTGAATTGAATTGTAAATTAGGTTTTTAAAAAATGCAAAAAATGAAAAAAAAAATGCTGACACAACGATCAAATGTATCATAATATTTTTTTTAAAGAGGAAGATATATGTATTCATAAAATAGTAAAATACAAATATGTATAAAAGGTAAATAATAAAAGTATGTAAAAAATCAAAATAACTTGAATAAAAGTATGCTATTCTCATTTAAATACTAATGAATACAAGATACCGCGGATACAAGACTCATTCAAAAAGGCATTGAGTTTAATATTCAGATACTATTCATTAACTAGTTCTAAATCTTAAAAGTATTTATATAAAATGTAAAAATAATGTTAGTAATTTTTATATGAATACATACAACATGAATTGTTAATGTTTAAGTACATATACAAAATTTACTTGCATTTATTTTTATATTCTATTTCTTTTTCTGAAATACAATTTTAAGAAATTAAATTAATGGAGCAGTTTTATTTAAGGAAATAATCCTGCTCTATTAATAATTGAGCTTGAAGAAAAAAACATCGATTTCAAAATTTTAAATTAATGTAATTATATTCAAAGAATAATTATCTAAAATGTAACTAGAAGTAAATATAAAAGAACAGTAAAATTTAAATTAGTTAATTATTTTTTATACTCTATTACACATTAGACGTCTCCGTTGCCCTATGATTTCAAGGCTCCTTTTTGATTTCAAAATAAACAAAATTTTTAAAGTATTCGGTAGTACTCTTTAATGATTAATTTTTTGTCTGAAGAAAACTTTACTTCCTTTCATTACAAATGCAGCTCAGAAAAAATATAACGGTTGAAAAAGTCTTGCACAGTTTTTAATTCTTCAACACCGTATTTATATAAAAAGAATTAATTGTGTGCTCTTTTTTATCATAGCTTCGGAAGTTTTAATTGATTATTTTTTGACAGCTATTAAATGTTTGGCATTAAATTTATTCCAGAGGAACAATTTAAAAGCTTTCAACGATTTTGTTAGGAAATCTGAAAGAGTAATTTTGATGCTTATGAAAGAGAGTTTAGTTTTTAAAAATTGAAATTAGTAGTATGAAAAGAAATTGTTAAAATAAAACTTTTTGAAGTTCTAATTTATCATGTTTTTGGTTCTGAATGTCTGGTTTGGTGAAAGTTTTTGGCATAATAAATTAATTCATCCAAAGGCTAAGTAATTAATAATTTTTTTAATAATTAAAACAGTAAATAATAAAACAAAACATGAAAATAAATTTTGCATTCAAATGAATAGGGAGTTTTTTATGTTCTGATTTTCTTGTGGTGTTTCTTTGTACTTAAGCATTCAAATGAACTACCCAAAAGTTTAAAAACTTTTTTAATATAGCAAAACTTAGAAACCAAATATGAAGCAGTGTTGCAGCAATTCTTGATAATTTTAAGATTGAAGATATAAACTACAGACACAATTAGGGCCGAAATATTTTAAACGGTGTCAGAAATAATTGCATATATGCTTATTGAGAGATATAATTTATTTTAAAAACCAAACAAAATTATATGAACAATTTAAAAAAAATAGCATATTCAAAACATAAAATTTTTTTAGTTTTTTGTAATTTTTATTATTGATTATTTTCTACGCGCTTAAAAAAACCTCCTGTAATAACATCATTCATTAAATTGATACATTTATGAACTGATAAAATATTTTACACGATGGTGTTCAAAACTTTATTTTTTTGGTTGTTTAATTCTAGATGCATTTGTGCTCGCTTTTAACGAAATTATATGAGTACATAAATTTATATACAAAAGAAATGAGTTACAAACATTTATAACACACGCATATGATCGTATGTACGACTTATCAGCGTAGGTAAGTCTAAAAGAGAGATTACAAGACGGGTTAAAAATAATTTAACAAGGAATATATGGTTCCCTCGTACAGTTAAACAGTTTTCATAAAGCGAATTCATACTGAAAATGAGATATGAGTTTGTGTGTGAAGTTAGTTTTCCTCCTCCAGCAACGTTGTTTTAAAGTTCTAAATGGTCCTGGGAAGGGAAAAGAGTGAGTTGCAATCGTCCAATCAAGAGCATCCAGAAGATTCTTTATAAGGTTAAGGGATGGAGATCTGGCTAGACAATCTAATCGGTGTAGGCCAGTATCATCATTATCCAGAAATTCATTGGTAAGATGAGCCCTATGCAAAAGCGTCTTGTCATTTGTGAAAAGGAAATCAGGACCAAATACACCAATGATTTCATCCCCTTAACACATTAGTCACAAAGTCTCTCTCATAGACATAGAAATCTGTAAAATCATCCAGTGTACCTATACTTAGACTATCATATCTCCGTTGCCATACAGTTCCCCTAGGGTGGGAGTCATAGATGTATGATGAGATCCAGAGAAGAGGCTGAATCTCGTTTCATCAATAAATAGAACGTTTTGCCTCTGATCCTTGCTCCAATGTAGAAGTTCCCTGAACCATTTTAAGCAAGCTCTTTTGTGCTCAAATGTGAGCAGGACGCTCCAGAGGAAGCCGTAATTCTTGGAAGCCGTATATTTGAACTACCGATCTACCGGTCGGCAGCTGTTCCGTGCATGCTTTAGACGAATGGGACGAAAAAGAATCCCTATTCAGTTATGTCATTAAGGGCTTCTATTTCTGTCTTCTTTCGTTGGCATCTGGAGGAAGAAGGGTCAATGCGACGCAAACAATAGGTCTTTTTGGAAGCAGTCCATTTGTATGTAACTTTCCGGAAACAGTAACTATTGAAACTTGGGTTCTTGTGATCACATAAAGTTATTGAGACAGTTGCACTCTTATTATGCCTTGCTTGTCTTTGGTTTAAATACACAATCTCCACACATGTGCATGCTTACTTAATCAACACTAAAAATTTGCATCGTTGTTTTGGAAAAGGAATTTTACCTTTTGTGCAAAACTTTTCGAGAAAAATTCAACTGTGTATTAAAGTTTTAAAAAATTTTGAACACCAATGTGTAATACAAAAGAAATTAAATTTTTCTTAAAGATTAAAACTATATCTTTTAAGTTTATAACGAATTCCTGCGGTCGAATGATGAATAAACTTTATTTGTGGAAAATGAAACTAACTCTAACGAATTCTTCCCAGAACATAATTTAGTCCGTGATGTTCGATTTAAAGTCGTATGTTCTAGAATTATTCTTTAAGAAACTTACATGAGGAATAATGAGAAATATTGCATGTTAATTTGAACTGGATCTTGAAGTTCTCATTTGGCAAAAATTGAATTTAGGTATTTGAAGTATTAGTTCAGATGAAATTTTTATAATTTTACGTTGGTTTAATTCTTGTAATTTTACAAAAGCGGTTGCATAACAAACTCTTAAGAAGCTTAGTTACTAAGACGATAATTTTATTACATTATATGTTTTAACAAATGACATTCATAAAACATGTTCTTAATGAAATTTGTAAAATAATATGAACTGTTAGTATACTTAACTGATGCTTTATTTATTAGGAAACAATATTTTAATATGAATTATAGGTAAGAAGTTAGATTTTTTTTCAATACATTCATACTTCAGTTCAACGTCCCTTAACAAATGCTTTGAGTCAAATAACTGATATTAACTGAAAATCTAAGACTTAATAATTTATAAATAAAAAATATGCAAAATTATTCATATGAACTTCTATTTAATAGTTTTTAGAAGTAAACGACAGCTTAGCATGTGTACATATATCAATTACTTTCAAGAAAGTTTTTGATCAAATACTTTTTGAAACATAAATGGATGAATGTTTTTTAATAGTTATCAATTTATGATGAAAAATAACCCCAGCTTCTTTTAAATAATATAATGTAGACCTTAGAGTTAATAGTGAATTTTAACATACTAATTTCTGATAAAGTATTGAAATAAAATTTAGTTATATATGTGAGACTGACAAATAATATTTAATAAGGTTGAAATAAAATTTCGAAAAGAAAATGGAAAAGAAATAAGAAATGTGAAGTGGAAACTTTAATTTATTAAACTGCAAAGAACTTTAACATAATAAATAGTTGGATAGTCAATAGTATAATAAGGAAATTTGGATTTGATCACTAAAATGCTAACGAACAAACTCATAATTAAATGGCTAAGGAAAATAAATGAAGGAAAAATATCTCGAGAAGATTTTATATTATATAAAATGTCTTATATTATTAGAAAAGAAAAACTTTAATGGTAATTTATTTCTTAGTTTCTCTCTAAATATATCAATAAAATAATAATTTTGGTAAAAAGGGCATTTTGAGTCTTGTTCTGAAATAATTATGAATGCTTTGATGTTTACATTTTATAACAAAGTTTAAAAACAAAATGTGTATGATACATCCGAAACATAAAATCCCCCCGCCTTTATTTAAGTAGGTGTATATCATAGTTGGTTGAAAAATGTGTTACAGTTACTCGATTCAACCCTAACAAATTTTTTTAATGTTTTTTAAAGTATATTTTTCATATTAGTTTGAACTGAGAATGATGGTTCTTCTGTAAAAAGAATAAAAAAAAATATTTGTAAAAGAGAAACTGTGCGATATAGAGGATGGAAATCTTGTAAAAAACTCAACTAGTAATACTGCTTGCTATTTCATTAAAGTTTTGAAATTATTTGTACTTTTTATCACTTGATTGGATACCCTCTTTTTGTTTAAAAGTAGTTTATTTCAAATGTTTACTTTAAAATTTAGTTTGACGTTAATTAATACAATAAAAAACTTTAACACAAGAAATAAAAGTTTTTTTTTTATCTGCTTTCATGGAGATTAAAATTAATATTTCAAATTTAATAAATAAAACTGCACATTTAATGATAGTTCTCAAAATATAAAGAAAATTTGAAAGGTAATGATGAGTCTTGAACATGGGGCAATGGAAACATTTAATGAAAAATGGTAGTATAGGGAGATATAGGATTAAAATACTTAAAAGGCTTTGATATTAATAACATTTTTGTTTACCTTTTAGAATTAAAAAATAAATGTCTGGGTAGAATGTTGATAAGAGATAAGAAAGATGAGCTGAGCTTGCTTGGAATTGGGTCTTTCGTATCAGATGATCCTTGTTCAGGTGAACTGAAAACACATAATATTCAAAATGTATCTTTATAATAATGATATCTGATGCCTTACATTAAAAAAACATCACAAGAGAGTTATAAAACTATCGAGTAAAAATGACAAAAAGGTCTTCTAATAGTACAAAGAATTTTCCTTTAAAAACAAAGCGAAAAAAGATTACATTTTACTTTATTAAAAAGACTCAGAAAACGAAGTATCTGAAGAGCCTTATTCTTGTATTTTTTCCGAGAAGAAATGAAGTAAAAAAAAATATGATCTTTTGTTACTGTTTCTTTATAAGTTTTAAGTAAGCGGAAGAGTTTCGTTAGAATGCGCTTCCTAGCCATTGAACCAGAAAAAAGGCTGTTAGGGTAACGAATGCTTCTTCCTTATGTTTGGAACGCTGAATATGCAGATTTTAAATACCAAAGAAAAAAATACGCTATCTTTAAAATTCCTTTTTTACTATTCCATTGTTAAAGAACATTTAATTTTCTTTGAACTGTGCATTATATTTCGTTTCTAGTCAATATTGTTTACAGAGTATAAAGACATATTGTTGGTAATAATATATGCTGATTACTAAAAATATTTTTTTTACCTCTATACTGCGGTAAATTAGTTCATTTTCCAATGTATTTCTGATAGTTACTGTTTTATGGTATATTTATGAAAACAATTTTATAATTCCAGGAACTATGGATGCAATTGAAAATTTATGATACACAACAACTAAAGATCGAATTGAAAATTTATGACACATAGTGCAATAATATTCATATATTTCTTAAAATAATTCTAAGAAGTGAATTAAACGAATATTTTTTTATATTAATTTTTCTGGCCGATGAAAGAATAATTGTGTTTTTAAACTTTTCTTCAAGCAAATTCACTTAAATTGCATATATTTAAGATTGAGAATGCATCGTATAAAATTGGTCTTCATTCTGCAATGTATTTTTGAAAATTCTAGTTCCTATGATATAGTTCAGATGTTCACTTTAGATATTTAAAATGTCTAGGAAACTGAATTTCAATTTTTCCTACATTTAGTTTAGTTTCCTAAAAATCTTCCACTGGTTGGGATATTGGTTTTATATATATATATATTTTTGAGAAAATTATAACAAAATAATTTTTTTTTACTTATATATGTTTAACTGTTCATGTATAACATTGAAGAAATATTAACTTTTTATTAATAGAAATAATATCTGGTATTGCAACAAACTTTTTAAGCTTTAAAAAGTATGTAAAGGTGTACGAGCAGTGTTAAATAATGATTACGATTCTGATGTAAATTTAATGTTATGTTTTAACGTAAGAATTTGGAATGTAAATTTATAAAAACGTTATTTTACCAATTAATAATTTTAGCTATTGATTTGCAAAATTACTAATATTAATATTATAGGAATGTGAAATTTATTAAACTTATTATTCTGAAGAATAAATCTTTTGGATGTATAACATGAATTAAAAGTCAAACTCTTAAAAAAGGGTAATTCATTATGTGCTATAATAAAAATTTCATTCAGATTTGCTTGCATTTCTTACAGAAAATTGCATATTTTTTATCGCTAAGTGCTACACATTTTAGGCATCTTAGAAACGACTTAAGGTTAAGGATAGAAATTTAAGTGCTCACAAAATAATTGTCACTATTTTTACTAAGTTCTAATATTAAGTACAAGAGCCAAAACAAGGCCGAAAATGAACAATCCCCTTCAAGAAAGACTTTTTTTATACTAAGACTTTAAATAATATGCAAATATACTAGTAACAGAAATATTTTAAATGCATAAAAAGGTAATGGGGAAAGTCTTTGGAAATGAAGAAACATTTTTCTGAAAATAAATTTTATTTATTAAATATTTTAAGAAGAACTCATATTCGATTACTGTAATAACATAATAATAATTGTTGTCTTGTAATTCAGTATTCCCTCTTTTTCAATGTTTTTGAATGAAATATATATATAACTCTAACTATATTTTTTTAAAAAATCAACTTGTATAACATCATAGATATTTTTAAAATGGGTAAATTTATTTTTAACAGGGAATTTTTTGTCTAAATCATGATGTAGTCAGATTTAATTTTTTAAGGAGAATAAATTTTGGATTCAGAGTTTATCTTCAGATTTAAACTCTAATTGTTCCAATAAATACTTTCATAGTTAAAAATTGCTTAACGAATAAATATTGAATTGAATTTTGATTATAAAATGCATAATTGAACATAAAATTTAACCGATGGAATATTTTCTTTTATTACCAAAGTTTTTATAAGCCTTTTTGCACAAAAAAAAAGATTGTTATGGCTTAGCAAACAAACTTTAAATATACTGTCTTCAAGATACGAAATACTTTTTAAATACAAGTATACCATGAAAATAATTATTGTAGGCGTTTCTTTATAGGCTTATCTTTCTTTTTGTGAACGTCGTAGAATTATCTCGTTATAAAGATATTTTGGGATCATTTAACCATAAGAATGTTAAGGTGGCAAACTATTTTTTTCCAAGTTTATAATTAAGAATATTATTATTTTAGGTAGTAAAAAAGAGTCTGATAAACAACTGAAAATAAATCTTGAAGTATTTTCTAGGTAAAGAGCACACGCTATTTTAAAGCACACAGAAAATAAAACATTTTTATTAAAATAGAAGAAAATTAAAAAGGAAGTCATTTAAAACTGAAAGTAGAATGTGATTTTTTTTATTTTAGAGAAATTAAAATAAAATGAATTTTCCATGAATGATTCCGATAGATTCAAATCTTTTCAAAAAGAAAATTGATAAGAAAATTAAATGCTTGAAGGATTGCCACAAAAGGACCAATAATAACAAATTATGAAAAAAAAAAAAATCTCTTGCGCAAAAGTTACGAAATAATTTGAATAAGAATACAATTCATATTATATTTCTTTTCCTACTTAATTATACTTCCACTTGATAAATTTGTTTGTTAACAGTTAACAACATTTTATTTATTCTTCCGTGTCCAGTGGTGCATGATTGCGTGAACTTTATTGTAATTTAGTAGCATTATGGTGTATTGATTTCTCATGTAATGAAAATTACTGCAGTAAAATATTAATAAGTCTTAGAAGTTACATATTTATGAAAAAAAATTAAGAAGAGTTTACCTTCTAACATCCTTTACTTAAACTGGATTATGATGTTATTAATAGTTAATTGTTTTATATAAATTTATATAAGAAGGTAATCCAGTATTCTTAGTTATTATTACTTTTTTGAGAATAAGTTCCAACTATCGCAATTCACATTATTACTTAGAGTGAAAACATTTCTATACTTCAAGAACTTTAATTGCGTCTTAAACAGTTTTTTAAATAATTAATTAATAAATGTCAAATTTTTGTTTAGAAAAAGGCTTAGCAACCAAGTTTATCAGATTTGACTCTCCAAATAAAAAAAAGTCCAAAGTAAAAAAAAAATTACACCATAAAATGTACAGAAAATAAAAGTTCAGTTGATAGACATACTTATTTCCACACATTTACAAAGTTTTATAGAAAATGGACCACTATATAGTTTTTGTTAATACTTTTATTTTTATTTGTAAACAGTATTTAAACAATAATTACTGTTTCAAAACCTTAAATTCTATATATTAGTTTTTAATTTGTACCTTACGCCTATTAATTAAAATTTAATAAGTAATTTAAGCAATATAAATGTAAGTATTTTTAAAAGAGGTGATTCTGTATGAACTTCTAAATAATTTTAAAAGATTATTTGTGTAGCCAGAATTTATTTTAGATTAAACATCACAAACCCAAGAGTTTTGCAGAAATTGATAATTTATGATAATCATACAAAATCTGAATATCAAATTATATATTCCTTTTGTTACTGAATGTAAGCAATTTTTTATTGGAAAAATCTTTGACTATTTTTAAGAACACTTTTATAAAGAAATATTTTAGAGATAACGAGAAAATGTTTGGAATTCGGAAATCTTGCTTATTAGGCTTCAAATAAAAGAGTACAGCTCAAAAATTTTAGAGAACCTACACAAAATTTGCAAACGCGACGGTAGAAGGAAAATATGGTTCTAAAAATAACCTAGTTTCCATTGTTATTTAAATATCCTTATTACTGGTTGAGATGTAGAAGTGATGCCAACGTGGGAAGATATCTCACAAGAAATTTTCAATTGCCTGAAGAAATTCAAAGGGAAAAATGGTTTTTGGGTGAGGGGGCTGCACACCAAAGAAGGATATTTATTATAAAAAACGATATAAATAGAATATTCAATTACTTTTAAAAATGGTATTTCACAATTCCTTAAAAGTTTGAGCTTTGCTTTTATTTTTCTTTAACATTGAGAAACTAAAAACTAATTTCTTATTTCTTTTTCAAAACGTAGTTCAAACATATGCAATTCTAACTACTTACACGGCGAAATATCAAATATTTGTGCCTAACATATATATATATATATATGGAGTTTATAACAGTCGTGAATACTAATTATACCATTCTTCAATTTTGCGGTCTTATTTTGAGTTGATGATTTATGGCAATTAAGATTTGTTGTGTACTCAGCTATTTGGGTATTTTAGTTGCGTGTGTGTTGGTGTTTTTAGATATTGCGCAATGTTGAATATATTATGGTTTTAAATCTAATTTTCAAATTTTAGAGATTTTAGTGATTTTAAACATTTCTATTTTAATAATGGGTTAATTTTTGTTCATAGTTGGTGGTTCAGTTATATTATGCACATAGCTGCTTTATAATTTTAATATTTTAATGTACTAATATAATTTAAAATGCTGTGGTGAATAACTTAATTTATGAAACTTTAACTATTTAAATTTTTGAGAATTTGGGAATTTGGATATTCCCAGTTTGGTCTACCAAGTTGTAGTGAGGTGAAGGCAATTTAACCCCATTTATCGATTCCGAGGTTGCACTTGGTTAATTAATAAATTTTCCATCTTATTTTAAATCTTTGTTATTGTTATTTTTTTTCTTCGCCATTGAAATTTTGAAATGGGGTTTTGCATTCTAAGATTCGATTGATTTCAAAATTTTTGTTTGTCTACAGAATCTATGTTAAATTTATATATATTTAAATAAATCTATATATAACATAAAATTAGAACGAATTATTATTTATCAATGGGTAAGTTGTGAAAATAGACTTCATTAAATTTGAAAATTTCCCTCCTCATTCTGTATAGATAGAAAATAGGTAAAATAGATTAATTGTCGAATTATATATAATAATTTAAAATATTGAGAAAAAAAATCCTCTGATAATTTTTTTTTTCTCCTGAAATGTGTGCCCGAAAAATTATTGTTAAAGTTTTTACTGTCTTAATAATCGCAGCTATTTTAAAAGATAAGCAGGTAAATTAGATACAGTTTATTGTATTTTCAGTTGCAAAATAAAATAATGCAATATTTTGAAAATTCAGTAACTTAAATTTGTATTCAATTGCTCCAAAAAAGAAACTTCAGATGCCAATCAGAGCGATTGAAATTATAACACTAATGAGTTCTTGTGATATATATGTTGATTCTTTATTTCATATGTAAATTTATTAAATTTAATACATGATGGAAATATAGCAAAAATATTTAAGTAAAGGATATCTCGAATGCAAGTAATATATTTCCCTTTTTTTTGGTACCAGTATTTGTACATTTTTGACTTATCTTCCAAAAATAAATAATATTCCTTGATATATTTCTTGATAAAGCTGAGAAATACATTAAAGTGGTTTTCAAAGCTTGAAATTCAAATCAGTCTTTTGAAAAATATTACTTCAGGAAATTTCCGGTTAAATATTCTTATTAAATCCCGACTTAATACTTAAAAATAAATTCAGTTCTATTTAATGTTTGCTGATTAAATGGATAAATTCAAAAACGAATGCCGAATTATATAAAATAAGGATGATTTTTTTTTGCACTACATTTGTAAGCCACAGCCTAAGATCGTAAAAACTAATAAACTACCAAGAACTTTCTCGAATTTCCTCGGAAAGATCTATGTTTTTAGTGTCCTTATGAGCACTTTTCTGCTTGAAAGACTTCGCAGTTTGGCTATACTGCCTATCATAAATCGAACGTCTCTCTCCTCCCTGCACAACTTCAGTTCTTTCGAGCACCAGTAATTTACAATGAAATATACAGTTCAGTTGACTCGCCCTGAGCTTAGTCATTTCCCGAAATGATGCTATCCGTTACCTTCCTTCGTTAAAGGTAAAAATTCACTGCATTTGCGTTTTCGAGCAGGTGCAAGAAAGATTCTGTAAGCATTTCATTATGCAAATAGGGAAGAAGTTGTTAGAGATATTCTCAACTAAGATTATAATTAGATGCGTGTCTGTTATCGAACAAATTTTTACGTGAATATTATTATCAGTTTTTTAAATTTGAAAAAGTATTAGGTAATATTATTAAATATATCAGTAAGTTATTTCACAAAATTTTTACTCTTGTTGTTTAATCCCTTAACTAAGACAAAACTGAAACTGAAGATTCTAAACTCCACAAATTAAAAAAAAAATGAATGACTAATTTAAATGGAGTATTAAACATTATTATTTTTTTTTACTTTAGCGGATATATTATACAGTTAATAAATATTGCATTAATTTAAAGATCCTTCACTAAATAATATTTTGAAATTAATAAATGTGAGCTGTTTTCAGTCCTAACTGTTGATATATACAAGTCAGAAATATTCATGTGTAATATTTGTTTTAAACTGCATTGTTATGTTAATAATCTCATGAATATTAGGAGTACTTATTCGAATAGAGCTATTAATTTCCGATTAAAATGCTGTAGGATTCATAGATTTTACATTGCTCGTATTTTTTTTTATTTTTATTACAGTAAAAGTGCTACATATCTGTACATTTAGCTATAATATTCTATTTAAACAGCTGAATGCTTAAAGCGTATTATTGAGCATAGCTCAAATTTAAAAAATAAACTTGGTCATACAATTAGAAATTTAATTTATTCATGCTATGGATCGAGAAATTCATTAAGATTTGTATCATTAAATTTAAGAGTATATACCTTTCAAACAAGTATTCCTCATTACAATGGACGTTACCACAATTTTAAATAGAAAAATCGGTTATTATTTCCCTCTTTATAGGGATTGTTAAATTTCTAAAAGTACTTTCCCATTAATATTTGAGATATGTATTACTACAATGTAAATATATATTAAGCAAAGAGATAAGCCCACTAGTAGGAAGTATTGTAATTCTGTTTTATCTCGTCGCTAATGTTAATAGCATTAAACACCGAGTTTAAATTAGATTTAGATGTAATATCATTGTTAAAAATTGAATCTTATATCTTATTTACAATTAGCATATTCTTTTATTTGAAGTAGAAGTCTACTTATTTTATTACACTAAGCTGATAGTTGTAAATACATTCGATGAATAAAAGAAAAAAATTAAGGTCTTTATCTAATCTTTTGCGAGTCATTAGGTAAGTCTTACATCCTAATAAAAGAATAAAATATGAGATAATTTTATGGAAGCGTTAACTTGGATGTAGATCGTTATGCTGTAGTACAGAAAATGGATTAATGAAGAATTTTTTCTACTCTTGAAAAAAAGTAGCCTATCAAGGAAAACTCTATTTATATAAGTGACCAAAATTATTTACGAGAAGAAATAACTCCATTCTCTGCCTCGACACAGGCCTCATGACGTCAGAGTAGGCTAAGTACCAATCCGAAAATCCTAGTTCAATTAGGAATACAGACGTAGCCTTTCCTGAGCTATCATGATTGTATTATTTATTTCAGGGAAATGCCTTCAGAAAAGACTCAGGAAAATCTCTCGTATTATTCGAGTTTTCTTCGTTAACAAAATCAGGGACTTGTAAGAAACTAACATAATACTAATTTGTTAGAGTAAACAAGTTTAATATGTGAAATATATTTAACAAAAGAAAAAAATATTTTTTTTAAAAATTGTTTAGTGTTAATTGAATTAAGAATATTTAAGTTAATAAAATAGCTGTGATTTATTTTCTATCAAGCTGATATGTATTATTAGCAATAATTTAATAAAATTTCAAAGATGAAATCAAATTAATTTTCAATAAATTAATGTTATTTATAATGCATTTAATTAAGTCTTAGGAAAATCTCCAGTGTTGTGTTCTAAGATTATGCTATTTACAATTTCGTAAAACTTCCCTTAACATATATTTTTGAAACCCGACTATGTAAGAAAAAAGTTCTTTGTGATGCAATTTATCAATAATTTTAGTGTAAACTATTTTCAAACGGAATAAAAAGCGTTTTTTTCTTCAATCTGTCTCTCTACATATGATTTTTGAAAGTTTTTTTTTTTTTTATTATGAATGAAGTATTATTGAAGCAATTATTTATTAAATATTTACATAAATACACCATGATTAAAATATTATGAATTTTTAATGAAATTAAACATTTTCCATAAATGTTTCAATTATGAATAAATTTTTGAAATATTAACGAATTTTAGTTTCTTTGAGTGACTTACATTATTAAAAAAGATTAGAAGAAAGAAACTCCTATTTTTGATATGTCTATATCTAATAATTTTACTAAAATGAAACTTAATAGACAAAAACAAAATAGATGATTACGTATGACAGTTTTTTAAAAAAGATAAGCAAAATACAACCTTTAATCTTAAGTCTTTTTTGTTATTTTCCTTTGAAGATTATTACCGTTATCAGATTAGAAAACAAGAAAAAAGAATAAACTTATTATTTTTTGAAAAAACATTATTTGTCGCAAGAAATCCACTTTCAGTAATAAGTTACATATTTTCCTGAGAATAATTTTGATTTAACTAGCATCATATTATACAAATAAACAACAAAAGAACTATATTAAATTATGCAATTAAAACCATGTAAATAATATACAACACTGTTTAGGTTGCAGAAGAGAAAAATATTCACAATCAAATAGTAATGTTTTTAAAGAGAGAATTCGTACTTAATATTCATTGTATATATATCATATATAATAACTTATCTAATCAGTAAAATATATTATTATTTCAATAATTTCCATTAAATAGCAAAAAATAACAAAATATTTTAGTAATCTAATATATAAAATTTAAATGGCTAATTAAAAGCCTCTGGGTATAAATACAATACAATACCTAGGAAGATAAATTTACTTCATTATAATATGAAATTTTTGGGAAGAATTTAAAGTTTCAAATCAAAATATAAAAGGAAAACTGAAAATGATATCTTGGTATATTGATAAGCAATACTTTAAATATTTGCTAGTCGAAATTCAAAGTTAAGATTCCATGTTTTTCAATTTATCCTTTATTTCCGGACTTAAGTCAATTAAAATATATAGAACAATTTTTATATAGTTGAAAATATAGAAAAATTAAAATGAGCAATAAAAATTCCTATATTAATGTTTTTGCTGGTATTGAGGAATATATACAAAAAAAAAATTAATCACTTGAGGAATAAATACAACTCATAAATCAACACTTAAAAGATTTTATTGCCTAGAAGCAAAATATTAGCATATATATTTATATAATTTTGCAAAATACATTTCCAGGCCACATAAAGAAAACAATTATTAAAGCGTGAGTGCAATATTGAAATAGAATTCATTAAACAATATTCACGCAGTGTCAGTTTTACATTTATTTGAAAAATTAATTTTATATATGAGAAATAATGGAATGAATTTAGAGAAAAATTAATTTAAATTCTTAACTTTTCCTATGAAACTATGCATCACGGATATAAAAACAGAGTTTACAAAACATAAAGTTAGAAGAAAGGAGATATTACACAAATTACTCGGAGAATTTTATTCACACTATAGATAGTTTAAAATTAATTAAAAATGGCAACATTTTGCTCTTTTTAAAATTATTTATGATTTTAAATATCTGTTGGTTATTTAATGCATTTTAAAATGTAAAAATTGCTTTACCGAAAAGCTTCGATATCTTGTTAAAGCAATGACAAGCATGTGGAAATAAAATATCGTATAACACGTCTTGCGATTTTGGTAATTTTGTTTTAACTGTTATTAATTTCTATAAGCATATTCATTTTATTGCTTAAAAAGACAGATGTATCACTTATAAATACAAGCGGATGATTTAAAACATTATTTGTGTTTATTCCTTCTACATTATTTAATTATTTATTCCTTCTACTTCTAAGATTATTTAATATTTATAAGGAATAAATTCTTAGTGTGAAAATATATTGCTAAAATCATTATAGAAATTGATATTTTAATTACCTCATACCTGTTTAGTGACTTTCAATTTACTGTAGTTTGTGAGAAATATGCGTTTTCTTATAATTTGAATAAGTATTATTTTTTTTCAAATAAGGAACATAAAGTAAGAATTAAGAAAAACATGCATGCTTGTTTAAATATATTTATTTCATTTTACAATTTAAATCAGTTTCTTGCTTTATACCGTTAAATACATTTTTTTAATAAAAGATGGATGAAAATTCGTTTGTCAGTTTTCATTTCAGGCTATTTATGCAAAAAATAAATAATTAGTAACATATGATTAATATATATGTCTTATAGGTAATACTTGATTGTGTGAGTTGTGCATAAGCTCTTTTTAAAGCAATTTTAAAGAGTTTAGATGGCATATATAATTGAATCTAATTTTACTTAAGAAAAGCTAGGATGTTGAAATGAAAGAAGATTTAATTTATATTTGTCATGTCTAATACTAACACCTTTTATGGTATATGGGGAAATTAACACAATGAAAGCCGCCAATATATCAATGTCATAAGACTTCGTACCCTAAAATTTCAGAAAGCTATGGATCTTTCCGTTCATTTCTTGTTATATAACTTACCTAGCTTCATCAACACAAACTGTATCCAGAACACAAGCAGCATATTGGAGAGCCTTCTGCAGAACATTGATGGGCACTTCTCCGTGCTGCAAGTGATGAGCTAATTCCCTCAATCTGGAAAAAGCAACGTTAAATCCTCAGTATGATTTTAAAAGTAATTATTAATGTATAACAATATATAAGAAAAAACCAATTTAAAATAAGAAGGATTAAAGTTATATCAATGAATGTAGAATAATTAAACGAAACTTAGTATATTAATTTAGTAAAAATTTACTTTTACCTTACCCTTAATCAACTTCATATAGTTTTATCTAGTTACTGTTATATCGATAATGAAAGGGAATGTTATACCAATAGTCATATCTGTTCTAAAAACTATTTTATATTTATTAATAGTTTAGTTATAATTAATTTAATTCTATTCAGTTTTAAATCAGGTTTTATATTTATGCAAAAATATCCTCTTAGATTTAATTTTCTTTACATTGGCCTATTATTATTTATGAATCTCTTTTATTACAGATAAGAATCTTATTACAGTAACTTTTTAAGTCCTTCAATTATTACTTAACCTTCAGTGACCACAAATCATATAATGTTGTAGGTAATATATTTGAGTATGTGAAGGGTCAATTGGACTAATAATTAATCCTCTAGTACAAGGACGGGAAAGGGTATATTTGAGCGATATTCCACCCATTATCAAATACTACATTGTAAACATATTCTTATTTTGCAAAAAAACAATCCACATTCCTTTTAACTGTTTCAGTTTTATTTATTTTTAAATCGCCAAAAAATGTTATCTTATTGTGTATATATATAATATAATTAATCATAATTACTTACTAGAATTTAAGTTACATTTAAGAGCAAATGATTATAATGCGTATTAAATTTATCAATTAAGTGACAGCACTGTTTCTGAAGTTGGTGAAAACTTAGGATCTTAAAAGCTAGTTTATAACAACTAATGCATTAAAAATTAATACATATGTAGCAAAATTTTGTTAAATAATGTATGTTTTAATTTTTTTAAAATCTAGATGCATTTTTGAAATTTAATCAGATGCTAAGTAATTTTTGGCAGAATTCTAGCTTAAAACAGATTCCCAAATCTTATTTTATTTTTTCGATGGGTATTTTGAAAGAAAACAAACATTCTGAATAGTTGCAGTGGCGTAAAAGGATTTTTTTGATGCCCGAATCAATTCATTAATTGTAAGCTTCAGGCTGTTCCTTTAATTACTCCTGAAAATACCAAGGCAAAACTTCTAACAACAATATTGCCCTAAGTAAAATAGGTAGAACTGAATCCCTTTTTCCGAGGTAGCCATAAAATGTGCTTCTTTCGATACTTTTACAAACAGAAAAATGCTGAAAGAGGGTTAAAAAATTCAACCAGAAAGCCTAAACTTTAAAATTTGAAATACCAGGGATCAGACTTCTTTCCCCCGTTTTCTGTATTTTATTGAATCTATGAAATGCTCTCTACAGTACTTAAATATTTTTGAAATTGTTGTCTGATTCACTTTATAAAGCATTTCCTTCGAAGTTTTCACTAAAGGTACCAAAATTGAATTTGGTAACTCTGAACTCATTCATCTCCGAAAGTATGTTGGTTTAGTATCAAATGTAGTCTTATATATGTTATATTCTTCACCAATAAAGACCTATGTTGGGCATCTATAAGACCCAATTTTATTCGTAAACATGTTCAGGTATTTTAAACTTTTTTTTAAATTCCTCAAAGCCTACATCCTTAAGAAAAATGATAGGTTTGGTGTATGCCGATGTGTATAAGTGGTTTTATTTTGAATTCTTTTTTCAAAACCGCATTGAAAAACAAACTCTATGAAAGATGTAGCCTGCAGCTTTTAAGATGCTATTTTTTCAAGGATATATTATCCACAAATGTTGTCAAGTTTTAAGGTCGGACAGACTTTCTGTCCTCTATCCCAAGAGAACCAGGTTCAAGTGTTTTGTTGGTTTCGGAGTTATTTCAATGGGAGTTGATATTTCATTCTTGATGTTTCCAGGCAACTTGAATAAATTTGATCAAACAGTGGAAAAAGGGACGTTTTCTCTTTTTTTGATTCTTGTTTTTATAAAATATTTAGATGAATAAAAGTAAAAGTTTTCAATGCATGTAATATATTATTCTATCTAAAATAACTGTTTTTTACTTTGATAAATTTTAATCACTAACAAATATGTGTGTGTGTCTCAGTTAAATAAATTATTTGTTCTAAGAATATCTTTTATATTAACTTGGTTTTGGTTGCTTAATTTTAGTGAATGAATAAATTCCAACTTCATAAACTTAATATGTATATATGCTTGAGTCGAAATAAATTAAAGCATTTTAGAAATTTTGATTTGTAAATAAATATATTATTATATGTATTCAAAATTATATTGAATGCGTGCACTATATGTTATTCACAGTAGCATAAAATATATGACTCTATGTTCTTTGTTCCTAAATTTATTTAATATTATACGAAAGAGTTACAATGGTTATTGTTTGAACAATTTCTGTTGGGTTTGATTTAGGAATAATCTTTTGGTTTCATATGTATTTTAAAAACACAAGATTAAAAGTAGAACAAACGTTCTAATTTTGTAATTTTTTGAAAATCTTTTCAGATATCTATGATTTAATTAGAACAGTTAATTTTAAGAAGAATAAATAGGTTTTTTTACATCTTTTAATGAAAAAAAAAGAAGAAATATTTAAATTTTTCAAGTTTATATAAATCTATTTTTCAGTGAGATTAGACGGATTTTCCATGAAAAAGCACGATTATTCAGAAAATTTCCTTAACACAACCCAAAATCTCAGGATTACAAATTCTTGAATTTAGTTCTAAATATGTATATTAAAAATGGCTCTTAATCAAAAGAAAGAGATAAATTTCAATAAATGAATACATTTTTAAGAAATACTATATGTCATTTATTTCATCTTCTGTTGAATTCGCTGCAAAAATTTAAAATGAAATGTTTCAGGGAAGCACCTCAATAATACGGAAATTAAAAAGTATAAGCACTTTTTTTTTACTTTACGGGTCATTTAATACGAGCTATAAATGGGGATTTATATACTATAACAAAAGAAAAAAAATCTCTGATGTTATTTGGAACAAATAAATTGAACGTGAAATTTCTATAGATTAGATGACACTAAGTCCTTTCTAAGACTAATAGGAAAGATTATCGAGCGCAAATAATCCAATTTTATGTTTTTAAACCATTAGCTTCTCAATGAGAGAAAATAAAGACCGATAAACTGAAAGCATCAAAGAAAAAAATCATTCAGAGTTTTTTAATAAAGCTCAAAAGTTATTGAAAGTAAATAAGGAGAAAGTTTGAACTTTTTATTTTAGTGTTTGATACAGTATGTATATTCAGAACAAATTTCCTTTTAATATTATTCTATTATAATTTTAATTACTGTCTGCTTCAAAACTTTATGGACAATCCATGAAAGAAATTTCACTTGAAAAGAATGAAGATGAATATTATTTGCAATTTTAAGCAAATGCATCGAATCATTTTCATAGTATATGAAAGGAATAAGAAATTTTTATCTTCAAAATCAGAAATATCGACTTTTAGGGATTAAAAACCTAATAAATCAGGAAATGGCTCTCTATATTTTAATATTCAAGCATTTAACTATTATTTACTAATATTATTACGCCTTCTTTTAATGCCTTTTCTGAGTGCTAAGCTTCTTTTCTTTGCTATTTTTCTATATTGTTGAGAAAAAATGTATTTATACTTTCTTAGAGTTGAGTATAGCTTTTATAAGTTAAAAAGGAGCATTGAAATATACGAGATGATAGCTGAAATAATGTTAAACACTATCAATTTTGGTTTCTTCCAAGAAAATGTCTAATTGAGTGAAGTCTAAAGTCGTACAATCCTCAATTTAGAATCAACTCCTTTTCTACTCTCAATTAACGAATAAAAAAACCCGAATAAGTTTAAATATTTATTAAATAAAAAATATATATATATCATTGTTTTTTTCTTGAAATTTGGTACTTCTTTAAAAGTTAAATTCACGCAAAGAGATTGTCCTTAAATTCTTTTAAGTAGGCAGTTGAAATTATGAATATTTGGGGAAAATCGGGCATGAAATATTTTTTTGTGTTCTTTTTTTTTGATAATAAAAATTTAATGAAGATCTGCGTTAGGTTAGATTTATATTTCTTTAAAATAAATACAAGAATTTATGTAAAGTTTTTAAGGTCGTTATGACTTTATACCATTGAGAAAATTACTTTTCTAATACTATTCAGATAATTTATGTATTTTAATGTCTAATATTACCTGATATTTTATTATTTCAAGACGAGTAAAAATCAGGCATTAGCGAAAATAAAGTATCCTAGTGTGAAACTCCAATCTTACAGTATGGGATGTGTTTGCTTTTTTAGTGTTAAAAAAAATCTATGCAAAGACAAAAGATTTTTACAACTGAGAAGATTCTTATCTACTGAAATCTAATGAAATTTTTGTCAATAATTTATTCAAAAAGATTTGATTCAAGTTTATCTCTAGTAGAATATGTTGCAGTTTATTTCTCAAAATTTTCAATTTCATATTGAAATTTTTTTTGGAGATAAAATATAAGAAATATTAATTTTGTAAATTATTTAGCTCAACAAATGTTCTTTAAATTACTGTTAGCTAAATATCAGGAGGAATGCTTGTATTAACAGATGCTAATACTTCTCAGGGCAAATACCGAGTACCTAAAAAATAAATATTTAATATCCCTTTTCAAGCAAAATATTTTCAGAAAAATTTTAAGTATTTCCACTCCTTTAACTGAACTCCTACAGAAAAGAGAGATATGAAGCCTTACAATGCTATTATTGTTGAATGAAGAAACCTTTTCAATGCGAATATATCGTCGAAATAGAATGAATATGTCTTCCTTTAAATACCTGAGAATATTAAATTAAGAAATTTCGCCTTTTTACTAAATTTAGAATATATATCAATTCACTCCCTATAAATCCTTCCTTTTCAAATTTTTTTTATTTTCTTCCTCAAGAATTCAACTGAGCTAGAATAACGAGTTTTAAATGATTTGCAAGATAAGAATGGAATTGTAATCACATTCGGGTTTCAGGGGATCTGACTAGAATGAGAGACTTACAGCTATATCTGTCTGGAAGCAACAAAAGAAAAAAAATCTTCGGAACAGAAACATTGCCTGCAGATCAAGGGAGACAGTAACATCATGAGTTACGGCAGTACTAAGAGAAACGAACTGTCTAACATACCCCCTTAATTTCAACAAGAGGTCTCGAACAAGAAATGTAGATCAATTCCCTAGCACTTTACCATGCCTAGAGATAACTAAGGATTTATTTATTAAACGTAGATCTGCATGTTTTAATAGAAATCCCATGGCCACACGATGCAATCAGAGATCGTATTTTTGGTTACAGTAGCTTAGAAATCAATGAGTTTATTAGAAAGTTTTCTTCAGGCAAATTTAACCATAGTTGTACAAAGTTTGAAAATTCATTAGAATTTTAGTTAACTAATAAGTCAATGATTAAGAATTTAATGCCTGTGAATTAAAAGATAAATGCTATTTTTGAAGAAAGTATACTAAGCCATTTTGAATTTTACTTAGAATTACAATTAATTTACAAATTTTCATATTGATGAATGGATTCCTGTTTTGCTTCAAGAAAATAAAACCACTTATATACATTTTGCTTAGTATTACAGATAAATAAATTTTTGTATATGTAATTTAACAATATGTTCAATATAGTTTTTGCCAGTCAGTGGAAGAAAGAAATTCAACTATGATTCCTAACGAAAGGAAAATAATTGCAATACGTTTTTATGTTTTTCGGTGAGACGAAAATTTCTTCTCATAATATTGAATTAATTTTTTTTGTATGAAAATCATAAAATGTGACTCTGACCGAAGGAAAACGAATAAATATCATTAATCTCATGCACTATTTAAGTCACAATATTATTTACTTTGTAGATTTCGCACATTTTAATGAAAACTTTCTCCTAATAATAAGAAATGATATGAAATTTAATTCCGAAAAAGCTTTATTTTAATGTATCTTTAAATTTACCGGAATAAATTTCAGTCACCGTCATTACCATTTTCTCAAGATAATAAGCAAACAAAACAAAAAAAAAACACGTATCAAATTAAAATCCTCAAAAAATCTGAGATAGTTTTCAATGAAGAGTATAGCTTATATCGCATGAATCGCTCCCATTATTTATTTAAAAACATTTGGAAATTAAAACAAATATTCACATCTAATCACTTTATATTTTTATTTACCATTTGGTATTCATGTTATCTTTGAAAGTGTAAAAATAGCCCTTTTATATTTGAGTCACACAAAGTTTTTCAAATTTTTCTTGCTAAATTACGCAATTTTTTATTTTTATTAAAAAATGATACGTTTAGTTTTTGTTTAATTTAAAGTCATATTTGTCATATTAAAGTCAGATTTAAGTCATATTTAGCCAATAATGCAAGAAACAAGCTTAACGGCAAGCTAAGCAAATAGATAAAAACGAGTTAGAATCTTAATCTTACTAAAGTATTAGTTTGGAATCAAACCAGATTAATGTTATAAAAGTGGTATTAATTTTGCTAAGATAATAATCTTAAGAAAATAGATAAAATAAATAGTTTGATTTATGTAGAGAATCCTAAGCAATGTGTTTTGTATGAGATAATCTACTTTTCCCTAGGACATTGTAATTGCTCTTTTCTCTAATCCTGCACCTAAGCTTCTCAATACATATTTTTGTTTCATTGTATCAATTTAAGTAGTGATGAAGTAAACTGTTGAATGACATTGTTAATTCGAGTATTTAACTAAAATATCTAAGTGTAAAATTAAATCACAGAAAAAGTTGGAAACTTTTATAGATTTCATTGTAATTTCGGAATTAGATTTGAATGGGGGGGGGGGCACCTGCTACTGGTTATTAATTCAAGAAAGAATATTCAATATTGTACAAAAGTATATTTTATACTTTACATTTTAATATATATTTTTCCATTAATGAAAAAATCAGTCAGGTGAAGAAGAAAGAAATCTCATTAAAATCAGAAAAAAAGCATATATAACTTTTTTACTATTTAAATTAGTAAGAGAATATGAGTGTGATTTATTGAAATTTACACCGATAAAAGCGATTTTTATTTATTATGCAGTTGATTCAATTCTTTCACTCTTTCCATTCAAATATTTGAAAGCTCAAATAAGAGCTGAAAATGGATAAATAAATTAAAAAGAAGTATCATTTATCTGTTACATTTAGTAAATTTGTTTCTTTCTTGCTTGCAGATGCTCCAAAATATTAATTTCATTTTTTAATCTCAATTTCTATTCAAGAAATGTGACTTTCGACTATTATAAACGACTAGAGTTACGATTTAGTTTCATTCCTGGCTTATTTTGATTGGAATTCTCTTTCAAGTAAGAGCATAGATGAATAATTATCAATGCGTTTGAAAATATTTCTATTTGCTCTTGGGGAATACATGATTGAAAAACAAACAGCGTTTGAAAGGAAATGTAAAAATTCATTCAATGTTTCTAAAGTTATAGGAAAATGAAAGAAACAGTTATTAAAATACATTTAAGTTTAGCATGATTGTAAATATTTTTGTATCAAGATTTGAAAACAGTGAAAAATTAAAGTGTTTATCCATTTTAAAGCAACAAATAGAAGTATTTCGTATAATCTCCACATTTTTAAAGTTTACAGAGTGAAGCATGAACTTTGATTTTGCAGATTTAAAATTAATAAACAGAATATTCTTCATGTGTTAGAATATCAGCAACATATCGATAGAAGAAATATTACGATTGATATTGAATACATGCAATAAGATGGCATTATTTTAACTTCATTTGGCAATTTTTTACATGTTTTTTCAGTAATGTTATACATTCGGACCCCGATTTAGCGAATTCATAGGGACCTAATATTTAGTTCTTAAAATCAGGGTTATTCGTTATATCGGGATCATAACAAAATATAAATTTTCTGCATTTACCTTTTGGAAATTCTACAATAAGTAACTACACAAAAAATATCGATAGTTAAAAATTTTACACTTTTCATTCAACAGCTAAAAATACTATTAGTAAATTATTACGTGGAACTTATTGGGAAATTTTAAGATACTGACTGATAGATGTTTGAAAATCTTTCCGATTCCTGACTCGAAAGAGTTCTTTTTTGACTTTATGCAGAAAGAAAATATTGCGCCATTTACATCCTGCTACATAAGACATGTTTTCACATTTATCAAGTAATGGAAAGCATTAGAAAATGTGGTTGTTTTTATATGCGTTTCATTATCAAATTCTGCATCAGAATCACAATTCATTGGCTCCGACAAATCAACAGTTTCCTGAACTTCAGTTGAACAGATAGGCAGTCCCTCATCAAATGTAACATAATCGTTAAAATCTTAAAATATTCCCCTGTGTTGTGGAATGGGAGGAAATAAGAAACGAGTTTCTCGTCCTATTCAAAACTCATACGATAGGTTACACTCATGACTCATCTGCACTTGTAAAGTCTAATAATGGGCTAAGCACTTTTCAGTAAAAGTTTTCGGCTTACAAGACAATGATGCCATTTGAAAAGAAATCCAAATTTTTCTTATTCAAACTAATAAAAAAAAATCGGCCGCTGAAATAATTCGTTAATTCGAGTTTTATTGTTTGTTAAATAAAGGTTTCTGCCTTCATTTCAATCGGGGGAAGAGAAAAATTCGTGAAAACGCGAAATTTGTTAAATTGAGGACCTACTGTATTTTTGTGCATTGAATTCTAATTTAAATTTTCTGCTATGAAGAGTATGACTTCGCATCAGAATTCACCTTCAACAAGTGGTTAAGAATCTCATTATGAGATTCATTAAAAAAAGCCCCCCCCCCCCCCCGCGAAAAAAGAACGGAATCAATTGAATTGCATATCTTGTTATTCGCTGAACTCGAATTTAGGCAATAATTAAAAAGAACTGGTTTCTTATGATTTAATCCGTGTAATTAGAATGCAATTTTGTTTTTCATAAGACTTACATTTTATTCTTTATGATATTATTCTGAAGTAATCATTGATAAAACTGATTTCAATACAACTATTTCATGCATAAAAATATTTTTAATAGTATAAAAATGAAATAATTTGATTTCGATATAAATATTATAGATTCTTTATATATGATAAGTTTGTCTGAAAAGTTTAAAATAATATCTTCTCTAATTTTTTTTTTATTTAAAAAAGTTGTTCTCAATTTTAAATTTGATTGAAACTTTATTTATCGTATATAATCGTTATTATATTGAGCGAATAAATATTATTGAACAAGATGTGCTTCTAAAAACATTGATGGCATTTTATTGTTACTAACTCATGCAAATTAACTCACAGCTTGAATTAAGGAATATTATGTAAAAAATAAAATTAAAAGGCATATCTAGTTTTAGGTAGTTTTTTGTTTTAATTTTTGTAAGACTAATAAATTTATATAAAGATACGGATTCTATGGAAACTGATTTCAACTGAGAATTGCATGGCAATATTTTGTGATTTAACTTGACATAAAGATCTGTAGTTTTATACTAATGGGAAAATCAATATATGCTACGATTAATGTGCTGATGGGATTTGAAGAAAGAGCTAAAAAAGGCTCTTGAAGAGACCGATTAAATTATTTAAAGAAACTTCTCAAAATGTCAACTGTCTTTTTCCGAACTAATCCTATCTTATCAGCGAGAAAAGACAGAAAGAGATTTACTTAAGATGTTAGAATAAATTTTGGGAGAGAAAGAAAATATCTCATCATTGTTGATGCGATGCTTTTCTCTTTAAAAGAAAATAGAGTGATTTTTCTAGAAATTAAATGCTTCTATTTTTAAGCTCAAATGAATTCTCATTACTTTTTTTCGACCTGCATTTGTATAAACGGAGTTTAATTCTAATCAATATCTGTCTTAAGCACTGAATATTAATTGTACAAAGATAGGAACTACATGATCTTACTTTTAATAGGCAAATGGAATAAAAAAAAAACTTAATGAATTTACAGCTGATGTATTGCTTTTTCATTGACTTTTAGGATATTTATCTTTTGAATGCCTCTCAAAATGAAAGTATAATTTATTTAATATATATATTTAATCTTTCGATATTCTATATGAACTAAAATGTAATTTGCAATATTTTGGTGGTCATCAGCATATAGAAAAAAATTAAAATAATCCTTAATCATTTCAGTTTTTTTCAAACATAAAAAATAATTAAATAAAAATATGTTATAAATTATGTATCCGCTTACTTAAATGTGTACCTAAAAATGACCTAAGCTAGGTGAGCCATTAGAAAAATTCCTAATTTAGATATATGTAACAATAAGTTCAATACTTATTGTGACAATTAGATCCCTAGTAATACTAACATCCTAAATGGACCTACCGGTGGTTCTTTTTCTTGAACCTCGGTGGCTTCAACTATTAAATCTAACTCAGTAAATTCCGTATGACATTTGTCGCTCACCTTTCTCCAACTTCCCACTTCATTTGAGTTTAAATAGCAACTCTCACATTAACAAGAATAGCAGTTCCTTTACAGAAAATGGTTTTATAATCGTACTACGTTTAAAAGTTATTTTACATAGAGGATTAGTAAGAATCGCGAATAGAATCTGTTACAAGTAATATTTCACTCGTTCTCATTTTTTCTTTAAGACTCGCAAATTGAAAAATCATCTAAAAGGACCAATTAATCTAATAATTGCGAACTTAAAAGTACTCAAGCTTCACGAATTATTAAGACATTAACATGATAATATAAATTTAAGTGCAATTACATTTAACATTTTTTTCTTTGGTTTATTTATGAAATGCTCTTCATGACTTTAATTGAAATAACTAACTGAAATGCAACATAATTTTCAAGAAATGAATAAATTTTGTTCTAAATTCTAAAAAAGGACTTCGTTACAAGAAACATTTTTAGAAAATCCATCCTATTAAGAATTTGGTACATATTCTAAGAACAAATTATGCATTTTTAGTTACCATAGTAAGTATTATTCTATCAATTAATGGATGTGTGTGAGTATAATTCAAATTAATGTGAGTTACATATGGATAGGAAAATCAATAAAAAGAATAGAAAGTAAGAAATAAGAGAAATTAATTTAATTCTAAGATTTGAAGCAATTATAAATTAGATAATAAAAATGTATGGCGTACAACAGAAACCTAATTATCAATCATTTTCAAGAATAACGAATTAATTGTTTTATTTTAAACACCTAAATTAATGAAACACATTCTGCCATTTATTTCATCACTCGATCTCATTAAATAAGCTCAGTTAATTACTTATCATATAAAATTTTTTTTAATAGATAGTATTACACATTTCTGTTGCTCAAAACTTGGTATAACCAAGAAATGAAAAGGATACAAATGTACAAGAATATGAAAGAAATAGCTGAAGTTAAAATAGTAAGTTGATAGTAATTAATGCAGATTAATTTTAATAGGAAGATGTTAGGGCAAGTCTTTTAAATTTCCTATTAAGAGGTCTCAGGGGTGTTAAATTTTTCTAGAGGTCTGAAAATATAAACAATTTTCAAACAGGTATAACTCTTTTAAATTTAAATTAAATGATTCGAATCTTTTACACATTATTTATAAAAGAATGGAGCTTTAGAAAAATATAAAATGTTTAAAATATAATCATAATTTTAAAAATCATAAGCATATGAAAATTCCATGATAAATATTAAGTATTTTTTTTTTGCGTTCCGCAAGATATTATCTAAAATAGTAGCCTCTGATGTACAAATAGAATTATAAAATGCATCATACTCTTTAAGCCCTACCTAATTTTAGTATTATATATCTTTTGTATTTCAAAATATCTGTAAAACATTGCAATTTCTTAAATATTTTTAAAAGATGTATTTTTTTATTTATTAAAATATGTAAGTTATTATTCTATTTATATAAAAATAGCTACAGTGTAATGAGAATGCATTTAACTTTATTAATCAACTTATAGCTAGTAATTAAAGCTACTATTTTAGAAAATAGCATGCGCGACGTAAAACTTAATAAATATTTACTGTAGAAAATTTTCTTATTTTCATATGCTTATAATTTTTAAAATTATGATTATATTTTAAACATTTTATACTTTTCTGAAGCCCCATTCCTTTATAAATAATGTGTAAAAGATTCGAATTATTTAATTTAAATTCAAAAGAATTATTTCTGTTTGAAAATTGTTTATATTTTCAGACCTTTAGAGAAACTTAACACCCCTGAGACTTCTTAAGATTAAATCAATTACTAAAAATGTAAATATAAATGTTAATGTTATTTAAGACAACACACATACTCGAAATATCATTAAACTTCGCTTAACATTTTTGTAAACTTCCTAAATGATATAATAGATAAGAAACAAAGCATTTCTAAACATTCTTGAACAAATGGTTCATAGTTTGTGAGGACAAGTCAAGTATAAAAGAGAAGTTCCCTAATTGTATAAAAATAGAAAGACATTAATGACCTTTCCGCTGCTTTGTTGCAAGCTTCCACAGTGTCTACTGGTGGAAGTCTATTTTCCGCTTGGTCCAAACTGTTACTTTCTTGTGCCTGGGATCTTATCAGTTGTCCACCTCGAGGATTCATTCGACGGACGAGGACCGCCTCCCCTTCGTTTTCCACACCCGCTGCAGCTTCCGCACCACATATAACTAAATAAAGATGCTTTGTTAAAAAAACGGAGAGACAATACATTTATATAAATTGATAGATGATAATAAACATTAATAATTGAGATGATAGATGTTATTTTAAAAGATATTACATAAATATTCTATTAAAAAAGCTTTTTCGAAAATTTTTACATTTTACTAATTTTTTTTGTTTCTTGAATGCCATTAATAAGCTGTACATCTGTTTCATGCACAGCCATTCATATCCTAACTCATATTCATACAGGTTTTTTCCTGCACATCTAGACACTTGGAATGAACTTTGATTTGACTGATTAAAACTATAAAGTTAAGAATTTAAAAGAAATTGTAAGTGATTTTAGTTTTAGTGCAATATGATCTTATTGGGAAAAACTATCTTGAAATAAATTAATCAAACAGTTAAGATTTTCTTAAATGTTATGTAATATGCTGAATTATTTTTTTTTTTGAAATCACATGGGATATTTTAAATATGAACTCAATCTTCCTTTAAAAAACTTTTTTTAAAAATATTTTTTGAAAAGGAAATAAATGTATCGAATATGGACAGAAAGGAATATCAAGGGTTTTTCAAAACTTAATTCTGAATTTAATGAAAGCATAATAAATAAAAGTAAGGCTGAAAAGCCATTTCATAGATTTTTTCCCGGGTAAATATTTTTACAATTATATTCTCCTTTAAAATTGTTTGAAAATTCAAAAAGAACTACTTGGTATTGTACAAATCATACTGTTGATTAACAATATATTTCTCTTCGCCTGTTTGATGCATATATTAAAAATACGAAAAACACGAACTTTTGAAGCACAATAACTGTTAAAGTTATCGATTGCTCGTTTAAAATAATATATAAAGCAACTGAAATACTCTAATGAAATATCCAGTTAAACTAACAGTATTATCAATGAACTAAATGCATGACAATATCAAGTAATTAACATCATAAAGATATTATGTAGTAATCGAGAAAACTTAAAATTTTTTAGCTGCTAGTAGTTAGTTTATAACGATTTAGCATCTAATATTACAATATAATGATCTATTTATTGAAATTCCACATAAAATAAAAAATATATATATATATATATATATATATATATTTCAGAAGTTTTATGTATTTAATTATTTATTTTTACGATGCATAACTGTTTTTTTTCTAGTAAATGTTATTTCCAGAGAAAATTAGAATTTAGAATAACATAAATTTAGGAAATCGAAATTTTGGCAATTGACTCTTTTTACTCGTGCAACTACAAATGTGTCTCATAACTGAAAAAATTAAGAAAGAAATTTATGGAAATACCGAAGTATAAATTTAAATTTGAATCCATATTAAGTAAATAAAAAAGATCATCTTCAGTAATATTCAATTTCATATATTCATATCATTTTTAATCGTAATTTTAAATTATTATTACATGCTATGGAAAAGTCGATTCTGAAATATAAGGGAGTCAAAAATCTTCGTCTAGAGTTAATGGACTTTTATCTGTGTTTACAGAGTTCTTGTACTTCTAGTAGAAGCAAACAAATGAATTTGAAGAGCGCTTTTTTTATATACTTCAAAAATAAACGGTGTCCGGAAGAGAGAGTTTCTAGTCCACGCTTCATTAAGAAAAGTAATATTGAAACTAACCATCCAAATGAAACATTTGGTGGTAGCTTTTTTTTGGAAGCGCCAGAAAAGTAAAACAAACATGACAGAATAAAATGGATCGATGCAACAGAAAAACTTTTTTTTCCAGAATTCTTTTGATGAAAGAAAGTATAATTTATTGTGATGCCTTAAAAGAACTTTTAGTATTTGTCTGAGTGAAATAGTATAAGGATTGAAAGTTCTAAAAGGCATGAGTGCCAAAAATTCAAATTCTTGTATGTTGCTTAAACTTAAAAGTCAAGTCTTTTCACATTCTTATTGTTCGAAATATCTACATGCTTTCTACAACTGTAAAGAAAGCGTTGACATATAGAAGAAAGCGTATATATATATATATATTTACGCATATAGATATAAAATTTGTTGAAAAATATTTAAATTAATTAATAATTTTTATAATTAATTAAGGAGGAAATGAACAGTTAAAACTTTACTACTTCTCCTGGTTGCATTAATTAATTTAATTTACAAGTAATTTTTTAAAAAAACTAAAGCTAGGATCTTTTATATCAACCAAAAACATTAATAAAATCTTAGTTAAAAAAAATAAATCGTAAAAATAATTTAATCAAGAGAATTTGTTTGCGATTTAAGGTTTCGAGAAAATTATTTTCCGTGGAATTACGGAGATTTTAAACAAACTAAAACAACGTTTCTAAATTTAGTGTTTTCAATTACTCGTTCTTTATTTTATTCATTTCATTGAAAATCGCTTTGAAAACTTTTCCCTTGTTCATTAATTTATTTTTTTATTTTCTTTCAGTGGAAATAACTGAAATGAGAATTTCAGAAAAAAAGTTTTAATTTATTTTACTAGTTAGAAACTCTTGTTATTTAATATTTTGTTTGCTTTATTTTCAGCAGTTTTGTTTCATTTGTGTTGAATATTTAGCATTAAAAATATTTTACACGTACAAAGCTGCAGAGTTTCAAAAATCAGTAATGTTTAATAACTCTAAGGAAATCTTAATTACCTGATGTAAATACAAATATTAATCGATAAATTTAGACATGAAAATTAAATAAATTTATTTTAAATTTAAGAACAGCAGATTCCACTGCTGTTTGTAAAAAATGCAACACCATGACGCAATCATCAGAATTAAATGAACTTTTCAGCAAATATCAATTATAGGATGTTACGTAAAATAGTAAAGTTTTAGAGCCACCGCGCACGTGTGGTGTGCGCAGCACCCTCTGAACTGATGCTGAAAGCGTATAAAGAGGGCTGTAGCGAGACGTTGTAAATAGTTAATGATTATTTGTTAGTGGCGAATGTTTAGTGAGACCTAAGTATACCTCCACGACGAAATAAGGAGAAATTCCAACAACTTAAAGGTTTTGAACAGGGGAGGATTATCGGCCTTCGAGAAGGAGGATTTTCCTATCGCGCAATAGGAGCTCGTGTTCAGCGGAACAGTTCCACAGTGATGTGAGTTTAGAAGCAATAGACCGATGAGCACCGAGCAACTCGAAAAACTGACAGTAGACGACAGAAGGTGACGTCAGAACACAACGACCGACACTTTTGCTGCGCATACAAGCAATATGGAACTCTCTTCCACAAGCAGACATTCAAAATCTATTTGACTCCATGCCAAGTCGTATAACAGCACTTATTGCAGCGCATGGTGGCTACACCAAATACCGATTTCGGACATTTAATATTGTTTTTTTGCTTTGAAAATTTCGTCATTTATTTGTACTAATACAAGTCGTTTGTGCATTAAATTTTATTTAATTCTGATGATTCCTTCATGGTGTTGATTTTTACAAACAGCAGTTTTATAAACATACCGAAACTTGAATGCAATTTTATTATACCATGAAATACCTGTATAGTGATTTAAAAGTATACTCTAATGCATAAAAGATAATTATACTAGATATATTCATTTCACAAAGTCTTACATTTTAAATCGTAATAATGTTTCTGTTCATACAATATGTTAGTATTGTGAAAATAAACAGGCTCTTTTTTTCTTAGTTCAACGCTTTGAAAGCGTTGGACTAGTGTAGTAACGGAATTTGGTTACGTAAAATTATGAAGAATCCATTTCATTCAAAGAATTTCTTGATAAGTAATGGGTAACTCCTCAATTTTGATTGTGTCTATTTAAAGAGTCTGAAGATACATAGAAAGAAAATAGCTTTGTAAAATATTCATTTTTATCTGAAATTGGGTACTTTTTTATTCAGCCAATACGTTGTTTCTTTTTATGTTAGCATCTCTCAATTGGTTACATATTTCTGCTACAAGACGAATTTTTTGATAAGGTCACTTCATCATGATGCGGTTATTTTATAAAGGATTCAGTTTTCAAGTTTTGGGTAATATGAATTTTAAGAATAAGTTTTTTAAAGCATTTTCATGAAATTATGAATTGTAAATAAAAATTTTTACGTGTAAATTGTAGTCATAAGTTTCATCTGTGACTTATATAATTTTTATACTAATAACTTACTTACATTCATTGAAATATGTATTTTTTATAGATGAACGAGTTGATACATTTAAATATTTTTTAAATTAATACAAGTAAAAAATACCGTATCGTGCTCTAATAAATTCTTTTTTATTTGCAATTATTTTTTAATAAATCCGAAGATGAAATTTTTATGTAGAAAATTTGTATGTTTGATATTTTTCTAAAATTTGTATTCAATACATATTTTAATATCTGTTTCGAGATTAAATAACTCGAAAATAAAAGTGATTTGTTTTTTCTACGTATTTATGCAAAAGTGGATGACGAAAACTTAAAATATATAAACAGCGCTCTCTAAAATGAAATGAACTTTATAATCTTCCAGTGTGTCACGCACTCACTCACTCTCTCTCTCTCACATACACACATTCGTGCATCATTTCTTAAAAAATTTCTTCAATTGAATTAAATAATATTTTTATTGTTAACTATATAAATTAATTGATATTTGTGCAGTTAGTTTTATCATGCAATAAAGTTACTAATTTTTTTTAG
>BMAV01004462.1:729207-760225 GCA_019973955.1 Trichonephila inaurata madagascariensis | reverse complement strand
TATATATATATATATATATATATATACATACATATATGTATATATATATATAATGCACTGAATTCAATCCGTTTCCATTTTTATATTCCTCTTATTTTATAAAGGAATTTTTTTAAACATGCTCATTAATTTAAAGCAAAAATTAGGTATATTGATTTAATAAAACTGATTTAACCCCGAAGTTCAGTCCTAAGCCTTAAAATACCTTGGAATGTAAGGCTCTGATTTAGGCGTTCTATTTCACTTCTAGGGACTCTCATAATGTGATATAATAAATTTTATCAATTTGCTTACTCTATGAATTAGAATGTTCTATTCGCAATTATAAGTTTATACATACATATATATAATGTATCAAGTTTTTTATTAACAATATGTCGCATAAATAAAACTACAAGCATATGTAATGACTGAATTAATTCTAACGATAAGTAAAACACACACACACGACCGATAGAATAATAATTCTAACGCAATTAAAACCTGAATTAATTTTAAATAACTATCTTGTATTTTTTCCTTCTTGAGAAATTAGTTACCTATTGAATTTCCATGCAAATCCTCATACTCTTTACTGTCTGGGATTTATTCTTGAAAAATTTATAAAGATGTTTTTTTAATGTGTGGAATTTTTCAAAGAGTTTTATCGATAATAAATTAAGTAATTGAATATCTAACGGGAAATAAATTAAATCAATTTGAGAGAAGGAAAAATAAAACTTTAAATAAGAATATACAAATGTACAGAAAATGGTAAAAGAGAAAAGAAAATTTTTCTAAATTTAAAAGCATTAGATCGTTTTACTTCTGCTTATTATGGGTTTTCTTTGAAAATACTTCGGTTTTATTTGTCTTGTTAAGCTTTTAGAAAGACCAAATTCTGAATTAAAATTTCAGAAAGAACTGTAAATCTAATAATGCCACCGCTTCACTTGAAAAAAATATGATAATATCAATGGAAATTTAATATCCTCAGAAAAGCTTCAAGAAACGAAATGACAAAGAAATAAACAGGACTTTTATTTTCAATTTTTCTTTGATGCTGAGAAATAGAATACGTGATTATTTACATAACAAAGAAATCCGTTTGAGATTTGGAATTTCATTTCTTTTCCGAATGCTTTGAATTTAAAATCATATTAGTTAACTTGCCAAAATCAATAAGTTCTGTAAAAATGCAGAAAGTATCCGAATATAAAAAGTTACTTAAAGAAACCCTTAAGTAAAATTTTACAACTCAGCTGGCCACTGAAATTGTAACTCCAGGAATGAAAAAGTAACAAAAGTTTGCTTATTGCACGTATGCAACATAGTAGAAGGAAAACATGAGTAGATTTGTTGGTAATTGACGGTATATAGGGTCTGCAATTCATGCGCTCAGTGTTCGCTTCAAGATGAGTCAGACTGGGCTTCGATGACAGATACGGGTTATCATGAAATGCCTTGCCCATATCTGTCTATGCCACGCTTTATCAATCATAGCGGTTGTAGATAAGTGACCGTCTAATCTCTCAGCAATCACGTCCAGATGTTTTCATTGGGTGACAGATCTAGAGAACATGCTTGACAGGGCAACAGTAAAATACACTCTGTGTCGAGAAAGGTCAGGATACGATGATAACATGCGTTGTTGTGTTACCTTGTTGAAAGATGACGTCTCTTCGAGGCTTCGTAGGTAGGGTACAGCCACCAGGTAGGGTGGAGCCAGGTAGGGTATTTCTTAAGCCACCAGCCTTAAGAAATGTGAAATGAAGCTCTAGCTGTTCAGTTTTCGAACAACACGAACAGGAGGTGTTCGTGTCGTGTATCCAGTGGCAGCTCATACTATCATAGCAAGTGAAGGGCAAGTATGACGATATAGAATACATGCAGGCCAAGAGTGTCCTCCTCGGTGCTTTCAGAACTGGATACGTCCATCATGATGCTGCACATAGAACTAGGACTGGTTTGAAAATACGACGCAATACCCCTCCTGTAACCGGTTTTGTCATTAAAAGCACCATATTGCAATAAATACCTGTGCTGCAGTGTCAAAGGGAGTTGCATTAATGGTAATCTTCATGACAAACTGTGTGACTATGGTAGTCTATAGGTCATGGTCACAAGGCCAGCACATCATAAGTCAAGCTCTAGTGCCAATAAAGACCGACCATGCTAGAGCTCGTTAAATCTTCCAAGGCTCAAAGTCCTCCTGGTTGCGTGGTATGGAAGTTTGGAGAGGGCTTCCAGCTCAGGTCTTGTCATCGTCACCTGTCGTCAACGTAGTCAAAATTGCGAGGTCCGTAGCCATTAACCCTTGTGTTGTTTTATATTACAACGTTAATAAGCACTCACTGACTCACATTAATAAATATTCACTGACAGTCCCAGTTTTAGTCATTGCCTCATTGTCCGTTCAGATATTTGTATTGCAGACAAAACCCATCCCTGACTCAAAGTTTATGATGTTATCGTACAATCTTGTAAAGTTGACCTGACAACATGACTTTCCTTATGCGTTATTGGTGAAAGGCAATTATGATCATGCATTGCGTTCAGTATGAAACTCCTGAATTCGTCGATTGAACTTTCACATGGCAGTCTAGGATCCATACCAATACGAGTAGCAATATCGTAGAACAGTAAACTTCAATTTCTTAATAGGCCAAAGTTCTGGCGTTATCGAATTTTGACATATACTGTAAACTATTTTTCATTCTGAAAGAAGTCATAGCACGATCTTGTCACAACCAACCAAAATTCAAATGCGACTTCCGAATGAGAAACCCTTTAACCAACTTCTTCCTTTCATGGGAATTTGATGTTGTATCATCTCTCCTTCAAAGTAATTTTAATTGTCAGCAGTGTACTTTTCCATACATTTAAATAAATATTTTATTATTCTCCACAAAATGTAACTTTTCGAAAAACATTAAATTATCTAATTTTTTTTAATTCTTTTTTCAATCCCAATTGTTTTGCAAAACTCCACTGTAAGAGTTAATGCTCCTCCTTGTATTTTTTTTTTTTGAAGAAGTAGGGTTTTTTTTTGCTGAATGAATTCAATTAAATTTAATTTCTGTAATTTATTTGAAGATGTAGATTCATATTTTAAATCTGTCATTCAATTTGTTTGTTATAATTTATGTATGCATAATATGCTTACAATATTTCTCATAAATTATCAGCTGGTTCTACTCTCATCCATACAACAAAAATAAGAAGACTAAAAAGCATTAAAAATTATAAGAAGTAATGCATAATTTAATGCTTTCTGTCATATGCCAAAGTATGGCATTAATTTTAAATGATTTTTTTGCGGCTTATTTCATGATAAATTACAATTTTTTCATTTAGAAGATTTTTACAATTTGTATTTTTTCGTTTTTTTTTTTAATTTTTTTTTTAGTAATCAGTAAAGTAGCGATTATCAAAGAAATCCACTTAATTCAATTCTGTTAAAGTATCGACTTCTTAGTTCACTAGGAAGACTTTTTGTACCCAGTTTCCTTTACACTATTTTTTTCTCGAGAAAAAAATCTGTCAAATCTACTCCTGTTCCACAAAGTAATTTTTCTTTCGATTTTGAGACTTTTATTATGGTATTTTAGTCAAAGACTAATCACCATTTCCCCTTCTATACTGTGAAGGATGTACTAAAAGAAATAAAATAGAGGGATTTTTTTTCTGTAACGCATGTGGTGTTTTACTTGGAAATATGTCTATTTTAGACCTAATTTAAAACAAGATCATGAAGCTTCACTTAAAGTCATGAAGCTTATGACTTGTATAGAAACAAATTGGCTTTAGATTATTTTCTGACAAAATTTATTATACAAAAATCGTCTTAAGTTACATATTTGGCTATCTTTCCAAAAATCAAGATATATATACGTTCAAGCATTTTTTGAGTAGATTTCATGATACATGCTATGTAATTTTATAATTTCTAAAATTTATAAAGACCCTATAAATATATAATAAGATCTTGACAGCATCACATAAAGTTTTAATTCTTATTTTATAACAAATGTAAATCATTTAACATGATAGTTTTTATCCAATAATTTTTTGTTTTATACAGATTTATTCATAGAATAAAAATTTTGATTTTCGTGTTTAATTGCACTATATCCACATGACATTAAAAAATTTAATCTTTATGAATCTTTGTGATAAGTTACACAGTCTGCACCCCCCTCTCTTTTTTTTTCTCCTGCATGGGATATTTTTGTTGAATTATAAGTTTTAAAGAATGCGGAATCAAAAAATAATCTGTATTTCCCCTCCATCACGTACAGTCCTTCTAAAAATAAGATAAGTTTGTAAAAAAGAAAACACACCCACCCACACAAGCAGTATAATTTTTTAAAAAAAATTGCTCTTTTATTACAATGCGCTCATTTTACTTCTTAAAATCGATTTTTTTTTTGTCGTATAACTCACAATTTTATGTTTTGTTAATTATCGAGGTGAAATTTTTCACTATTCTTTTCACTGTAGGTTCCGAAGTTTTCACGAAAATAGTCAATACGGGAGTGTAGGAAATGAACTTCTAAGCTCATCTTGCATCCCTGAGCTTTATATACAGCCATTATGCGTTTTACAATGGGTTTTTCAGTCCAACTGTTCAGTATTCCCCAAAACGTGCACTACGTGTTTGAAAGAGTACCATGCTTTTGTTACCTTTTCTCCCATTCTTCCCAATAGAGGGAATCAGATAGAAGTTTTCGTATGATGGACCCGGTAAAAACTTCCTCTTTCAATTTAGCTTTAGACTGTTTCGGGAATTCGAAACACAGATATCTGAAACATTCCCCATTTTTTTCGCAGTAGAGTTTCGTAAGCCTCTATTTAATACATCCTTTTAAATTCCTGCTGGAACACTCCACGTTCCAGGGGAGTAACATTTTTTTAAAAATATTTTTCCAGTCTTATTGAGGTCATTATAGTGTTAACAACTAGAAGAACGTAATATTTAAAGATAAAATTTTTTCGGGTCTTAAAGGGATAAAAATGTCTAACCCACGCGATCGTGCAAGCTGAATCTTAAAGGGATAGAGAGCTGGTAATAAAACTTTTTCTGATGGAGACAAGATCACAATTATGAAACATTTTTTTGCTAAAGGTTAAAACGTCAGGATATGGACCATCAGGTTTCGTCCATTACAACTTAGTGGCTCTACTATGGTACAAGAATTTGTATAATCTGCTTTCTGGCACAGCAATATAGTTCGTATTTTGAAGTCTCAACAAAACCTTCATTGCTTCGCTTTTTATATTTTATTTTCTCGAAAAAGCCAAATTATCATAATTCTTCACCCTATACATCTCGTGTCCCATGGAAAAAGATGCAAATACATTTCCATTAAGCTTGCTTTCAGGTAAGTTATGCATTAAACAATGAATAAGCGTCATTCAGATAAATCGTATTCAGTTTTAAAGCACTTTTCATGAGTTCTTAAACATCATGACCAAAATACTAGATTTTCCTTTTGGCGAAAAATTGAATAAATTATTTTTCTCAATTTTCTTTTTGTGATGTGTTTTAACTTATAACCTGACAATTCGGCTGCATTTTGGGGAATACCTAAATCTCTAACTAACTCGTTAAGTACATGCGGAGAAAAAAAAATTAGGTTTCCCTCCTACAGAAAAAACTCTGACCTAGATTTGTACCGAGGAGTTAATATGCTTCCGATCTTCAATTAATTTAGGATATTATCTAAACTAGAGGGTCTTTGTCTTGAACCCCAAGTTTCAAATTCATGTAAGCAGAATAAACTTTCTTCACAAAATCACTTATTTAATCACTTATCACTTTTTCTTTATTGATTTTTTATCACGTATTCACCACAAACAAAAAAAAGTTGCACGTGGAAATAACAAACTTTTGGAGCTCTAACCAAGAAACAAAACAATGACCACAATAATGTTTTGGACGCTGGATGTAAATTAAGTGCAGCTTAATATAGCAAACGAGTTACTGAATTTATTTAGATTTTGAAATGTGATCCAATCTGACAGCAGGTTTGTTTATATTTATTCTTGTATACAATGCTTAGTATCCACAAAAAACACGCTGAAACATGCTCAACCCAGACAGCATTATTCCTCAAAATTTTATATAAACATGTGTGTACATGATCAACTGACCCTCTAACTCCAAACCTGTATTTCTCTCTTCCACTTCTCTTCCCCCATCCCCCCCCCCCAAATTATTCCCAATTTCTTTCGTTTATCAACGAGTCCAGCTCTAATTAATAAAACCAATATTTAAAGTTTAAAGTCATGTTTTTATAGAGATATTTAAAATAAAAAAAAGGAATACTATATTTTAAGTTAAATAAAAAGAACTTGACGTGATGGAATATTTTAGCATTTAATTCCGGTTTTTGTAAGTTAAAATTTACAAGAAAAAGTAGTAAAAATCATATGCTATACATTATAGTAGCAGACCTGTGTTAATGAAAGATTTCACGAACAAACCTTTCTTTAAAAATAGTTTACTTTCTAAGAAATGACAACGATAATTAAAGTAGCTAGCATAAATCAAATATTTTTTTTCGTTTCATTTAGTTACAAATTTAGAGAACATACTAATTATGACAATATTAAATCTAAATATACTGTTCTCAACACAAAGCAAAATATCAAACACTAATGAATGTATTTTACTCCAATTCATTTGACTTAAGTATACTTCGAAAAAAAGATTTAAATATACTGTAAATTGCATTTCTTCCAATTTATGTATACAGGAGAATCTCTAGACTAGCATGAAGTGTATCGAGAATTATTTTTTCGAGTAGTACTATACTTTTTATTGCGTAATTATATCCTATCCAATTATCTTATACCTTTTACGCTTCCGATAGCAAACACAATCGTAAAAGACGAGAATGATACATTGTTCTCATTTTAATTAAATGCATTTTGCTTGCTTATTTTGTGAAGTACGGGGAAGTCAAGATTTTTGATTAATTTCTTTCAAGTCTGATATAAAGTTAAAATAATATTTGAATTAAAATTTTTCCATCACAAAATATGGAAATAACTACAACTCCTAATGCATGGAAGAAGACATTTTTTCTTTATATATTTTGTCACCTATTTCTATCTTCTTTGAAGTGCCACTACATATTATTTCTCTCGAAGAACACAGACAGCCCAAATGGTTTTTTCTTTTATATTACACGTACCCAAAAGGGATGTGTAATTTGTGTCACAAGAAAGTAAATTGTGCTACCCATAAATTGTCCTTCAGAGATTTCATTTTTCTTTTCTAACTCATCCTAAAACTTGAAAGGGCCGTTATATGTAAATGAATCTCTTTACTTCTCTTTTTTTGCCTGAAAGAGTTATTCAAAAGAAAGAAATATAGTTCCGACGCATAAAGTAAAAGACCTTAGATTCGATCAGTAAATCTTTGCCTTGAGATTCACAAAAATTTCAATATGAAAAAAAAAGCTAGTTTTTCAAATGAAGAATGTTATATTGCACTATACTTTCTCTTAAATTTTATTTCGCATTTTTTTTTTTTAAGAATAAAGTGAGATGTGCTATTTTTCAGTTTACTTTAAAACAATCAAAGATAAATAAATACTGCGGTCATGGGCTTCTTATTTTTACTTTTACAAAGATAGTTTTTGCGGTGAAAAGAATATACGAAAGTTTTCATAGAAATGAAAAAAATATTTGCGCTTGTTTCATGCAATAAAGTAAGTAAAATGTACAGCACTGATACTCTTCATATTTCCCCCCTTTATTTTAATTTAGAACAATTGTCTTTCAAAGAGAGAAACATTTCAGGCATTTGTTGAAAAGCTTAATTTCTAAGTAAAAGAAAAACGCAGCTTTTTCAATTACAAAGAGAAACACTTCTTTTTTTTTTGTCCTAAGGATTTTTCCAGTCTCTAAAGAAGTTTTAAGCTCGGATGTTTTTCTCAATCAAAACAAATAAACTTTACTGGAAAAAGCCAAAGTTTGGTTCCAAGCTGTAGAATCGAGCGTTTTTTGAGAGAATGTTATTGATTTTTCTAAATTGAGCAAAAATATTTGAGAAATGCTTTTTTAAGTAAGTAATTCCCTCTTTCCCTATGCATATTTATTTATATATATATCTTGTTCAAATTTTCAATCGTTGATAAAATGCTTTCTATTCATCCATTCAAGTTCAATCATATTTTTTAAAACTTGTAGTGGATGACATTTGATGTTAATAAAGTTTTTTTAAATATTAATTCATTAATTAAATTTATTTTTTTAATTTAAAATTTATTCTGTGTTTTTTTTGTTGAAGTTACAACTAGCTGCAACAGATGGCGCTAGTATGTTTTTCTAACGAAGTAGGAATTGACTTAAAAATTATATTACTTATTATCAAAGAATTTTCAACAAATGTATTAATTTGAAGTTGAAAAAAAGCTACCATTTACTATAAAAAATTGTATATTTATAGCTAATTATAATGTTATCTGTTGAATGGTGCTAATAACTTCTATTCTAAATTTAAATATAAATTTTGTAAATTTGTATACAAATTAGTACAAAACTTCGATGAATTGGTTAATTTAGACAGAAATTATAAACACAAATTTATTGAACTATATTTTGCCAAATTATGTATTTCATTAATTTCTATAATAATTCCTAGTTCAATAAGAAGGATTGTGTAATATGTGTGTGTGTATTTTTAAATACGAGTATAACATTTTATATTATTTAATATAAAAACGATGGTATTTCATTTAAGTTACATAACTTGGGTTAAAAGATTCATTTTTAATTGAATAATTATAATATTGAATTAATATTCAAATCTTGAATTTCAACGAATGCTTTTTCCATTAGTAGTACACAACTAGAATTTTTTTGGTAGGTTGCAAGGAAGTAAAATAGATTTAAAGTTAATTTTGTAAATCTTGAAAGTTTTAATTCTGAAAAAATCTTATAAAAATATGTGTTCTAAATATTGAATTTCCAGGAATTTTAATTGCAACAAATTATAAATCTATATGTACATGAAATAAACTTGGGAAAATGATTTTCAAATAAATATTTATTTTTTAATAAATATTAATAAAAAGGTTAAGCACTCAAAAAACTATTTCTTTAAGCATGAAACTATTCACCAAATTCTAGGATAAATAGTTTTATAAATGTATCAGAAAATATGTAATTTGATGCAGAACTTTTTATTTGACTCGCGTCCAAAATTAATTATTTAGTTTTGATATTTAAAAGAAATCACTATTATCCTTGAAGCTTATGTATTCTTATATAATCATAGGAAGAAAATTGAAAATATCTTGTTATTTTTAAATGCATCTTAATATAATCACATTATATAATTCTAGATATGGCGAGGAACTTGCCATGACCTTAAGCTCGACGAAATAAATTATCTAGAGAAGCTAATACATAAAGTAATTGTTCAATTAATATGATAAAATGAATCTTAAACATTTATTATGAAACCATAAGTTTTTATATCGTTTCAGAAAAAGAATTAATTTATGCAAAATAATTCGATTTATTCTCATTAAAAATTAATATTGACGCTTAAGATTATCTTACTTAATGACGCGTATTAGACAACTTTATTTAATTTTAGGCAATAGTTCATTTTAAGGAGGGATTTTAATGCTTTTTAAAAAATCTTTCGGCTTAAAGTTTCATGCATTTGTTTTAAGAGGAAGCTCATTGAATTAAAAAAAAAACATGTAAAGAAAAGGATAAAATATGGGTAACACCAAATGAGAAAACAATTCTTTACATTTAGAAGACTTATCTTATTTCTTCAATATATAAATCCAATTTTAACATCCTTTTTTAAATTAAAAATCGATTCAAAGGCGGATAATTATAACATTAATGTAAAATTCAACACAGCAGTTTAACAAAACTTATTTCTTTTATTATAGAAAGGCAGAACACTAATATACAATATAATATGCTTTTAAACCTTCAAATACAAATAAGATATGATTACTTTCATGTTTTTTCTGCTTCTGTGAATAATAGAAGTAGAAGGTCATTGGGATTATATCATAAAAGTACACACGAAAAACAGCAAAATACTTAAAGACAATAACAAGAAAGACATTCTAAAGTTGATGTTTGTATTCCGATGTAAATAGAATTTTGAATAAGATTAGTAAAGATGGAAGTCAAAGTATTTTGAACAATATGTATAAACGCGTAATTCATATAAAATGAAAGAAAATTTGCAAGAGGTATTCTGAAAATAAAACTGATTGAAAACGATAACATTGCATTTCATGAATTTGTATTTACACTATCAGAATATTCTTGACCATAACAATAAGAATTCAATTTCATTTTATTTGAGGGGGAAAATGTTACTTACCCGCAGAATAAGAAAAACCGTCTATTTTGGCTCGACAATGGTAACATAAGTAATCCTTACGTCTTTTATCTCTTTTATTAATATCATTTAAGATGTCGTTATCTTCTAGGCTTCGTTTTCTGCCATCCATTGTAAAACAGCAGATTTTCCAATAATATTTTGTATTTTAGTAGAATACTTCAAGAATGTGCACACACACACACATAAAGAGAGAATATTAACAGAAGCGATAATTTATGGCCAAAGAAATATTCCTTTGTTTTTATTTATCCTTTATTTGTCAGGATTTACTTTTTAACGCAATATTTGCTTGCTTTTCAAGGAATCATTTACTCGATGAAATAATATTTTTGTATTGCTTATGAATATAAAATTCCATTAATATAATTAAAAATAAATAATTATTAAATTTTAAATTATATTTTTCATCCTCTATCTTTATAATAATTTTTGAATCTTTATAAAAAGTCCTCCGTGTATATCTTAATTTAACTTGTAAGATTAAATTTTAAGTTAAACTCAATTGTTCTAAGACAATAGGAAATACTGAGTATAAATATAGAAATAAGACACAAATCAGTTATTTTTGTCTACGTCTACTTAGAATATTTTTAAATTTCATCAATTTCACTTAGTAGTTAATTTCCTTGTCTGTGAATAACAAGACGATAAAATTTAGCTAAAATTAAGATATTTCTTCAAAATGTGTAGCTGGACAAATAAGCGTTATAATAAAGGGAAAAAATACACACACATAATCATAAACACATAACAATAATAAAACAGATATAATCCTATTCCCTCTCAGACACGTTAAAAATACTTTAAGTTGTTCCTTCACAGTATAGAATCAGTTTATGTTCTAAAATGTTGAATTGATTAGCTCACAAACCGAAAGAAAACATTGGTAATTTGTTAATATTTAATGATACATTTCTTACGTAAAATGCAGTGTGGTAAACAGATCAAAATAATGCTTAAGAAAACCTTGATTCATCTTTGAATGTGGATGTAAATTCTCACTTAAATCTCTTTTTCATTGACGACTTATGAAATAGAGTATTTTATACGAGTAGCAATACAGAACTGGACATAGAAAGAACTTTATCTCAAAGGTGGGAGAAAACTCAAATCAAATAAAAAAAACGAGATTTCAGCTAGAAACGTACAATAGCTTTAACGAACCAAAACGATTCTATTACACTTGTGAAAATCTTTTCAGAAAGTGAACGACTTTACTGGATACCAAGAGATGGAAAAAGTCGAAAATCTTGTTCCACTTCAATAATTCGAAATTACATACATTTTCAAATAATGCAGGTTTATTGATGTAGCTGATTGTTATGCATTATACTGTTGAAAGGAAAAAACTTCTTTTCGTAAATAGAAAATGATTTTTTTTTCTCATGGCAAAAAAAGCACAAAAGTCGTATTCAAGTAAAATGGCTATTCATCTTCAAAATTTACGAATTTAGCTGAAATTCACAAGTACTTAGTCATCCACAATCTAAAGGTTTGGAGAATGAAGAATATTTTGTAGTAATCCTTTTCGTTTCTGAGCTACTTTGAAGTACCAGATTTAGTTTTTTTTATTCTGAAGAGAGAAATGCACAGCGTTTCTGCAATACGTAGCACTAAATAGGGTAAATAAGTTACTAGTGTTACTTTGATTCAAGCAGAACAATTGGAAGCACATTTTATGAGAGGTGGAAGATTTAAACTTATTTTTATCGCATAGGATTACATTTATTAGACGCACCTTGCTTTTGGATCTATTGTTATGTTTATTTTGTAACTATAATTTTCTTTTATGACTCCTCAAAAGAAAGCAACTACTGAGGCAGAGCTGTATATAATGGGAATGGGTTATAAAACAATAGGTTGTTTCTTTTAAGATATTTATGTCGAATGTAAATCTTAATTCTGCAACAGCATTATGTATATCAAAATGTTTATTACCACTCTTTAAATTCAGTGCAGAAAAACAAGAAGACATTATTTCTTTTTTAAGAAATAAATTCGAATTTTCAGCATATTGGGGTTTTTACGAATTTATACATGATGTTATTTGATGTAAGCAAAGTTTTGCGATTGCAAATGTTTATATTTTCATAAAATAAAAGCTTCAAGTATCAAAATTATTACGAGGAGTAAAGTTCTAAAAAAAGAATATATATATATATATATATATATAACACGATCGTGGTGAGTGTTGATTACTTTAACGATGATCTCTATTTAGATGGTTGATGTAATTTGGATGTTATTGATGAGGCAGTCTTTTGTTGACGGTTAGTCTAGTTTATTGTACATGTAGACATACACAAACATAAATATGGACTTGAAAAGCACAAGTAAGACATGCGCGTTTATTCAATTATGATGACAAAAGAAAATGGTGGATTTTCCAGTCTCGGGTTTTTATATGAAGCGCAAATGTGGATGTTCTAACTCATATCGTTTTCATGAACGGACCCTAAGATTGGTGGGAAAATATCGTACAAGAATGTCTTATGTAAGTTTATTTTAAATAAGCTGAGGTTTTCATTTTTAAGAGATACGATTACGATTAAATCTCGTCAGGCGTGAAGCCAGTTAATTATTCATGCGTGAGTTTTAAAGGGTCAGAACCATTACGAATTAAAAGGGGTTTAAGATGAAATTAAAAGAAATTATTACATATATATATATGCATGTGGGAAACATTCACAAGGTTTCACATTGCACATAATTATAAGTTGTACATGTAACCACTATTTTAATAATGAAGAAAACGAATTTGATGAAATTCCACGAATATTTTTTTAGCTGCAAATCTATATTTGTGTTTTAAGCAAAATACTTTTTCAAATAGTAAAAATATACTTTGAGAAGAAGGGTGCATAATTTAAAAGAAATTTAACTCGTTATCTCTTTGAAAGTAAATGAAATTTACTTCGAGATAAATGTAAAGATTTGGTACACATATGAAATACAATATGAAACTGATATGAATTACATCGTTCAAAGAAATGCATTGCTTACTACTACAATTAATAACGCTAGAATAATTTTTATGCTTTAAAATTAACGATTTCTTCTCTTCAGTTCATCTCCACAGAAACATGGCCATAAAATTAATTTTCCTATCTACTCTTAGCCACATGTGCAATTCGAATGTAATTTAATTACTTATTACCTGTTCTTTCTAATTCACGTAATCCCGTAACAATATCATTGAAAGGATACATTTTCGAGGTTTCAATATGGTCGAATGACGACTCAGTTATCGCAACAAGCCGAATATGTTTTAGGGTTTGATGCTGATAAACAAAGCTTGAAATGGTATACTAAACCTCCGTGTTATCGTACTATGATTTGTTACTGACTAAAATTGCCCTTTGATGAATGATTAAACCAAAATTTGGGAATGATAATCTAGAAATAGAAGCTTTGGTGGAAATGCAATGGTCAAATAATCACAGAATAATGATTCAAATTAAATATGTTGAGTGACACTGAGAGGAGAATTACGAATCAGCAGTTCTCTTCTAAGATCATAGATGAGCTTTCATTGAAGAGTGGCACTTGGTTGTACAAGCCTCATTTAAGCAATTTCGCAGACACTACACGGAATAGAGTCTAGTATTCTAAGGTTATTGTAATTGCATATTTTGCTGATTGTGTTAGTCAAAGACTAAGGATAACAAATCTGCTTTGAACTCTTGCTCATGCAAACACTTCCATTTATTTAACAAGAAATTAAATTGGAAGAGTAACTATATATCTATTAATAGTAATATGCTATAAATATTGCTTGTTAAAAGCACATTATAGTACATTAGATGCAATATTTATAATTAAGCATTTAATCAAGCCTAATTCATATTTAAAAAATCAAACGGGAATATCAAGTTCTTTAAAAATAGAATTTTCCCCCATAAACTTTGACAATATGTATTATTTTTGACTTAAGGAAGCTAATAATATTTGATTTAATTCTTCTAAAACTAGTTGAGACACATGGATGCTATCTAAGGCTTGCTCCTCTTATTGTTTTATTTAAAATGATTTTATTGTATTCAATAAATTCTTCTTATAGCCAGCTTATTTTTTATTTATGAAGTTGGTTTATGAAATGAAAAGTAATACACCGTCTAACTTATTACATAATATTCTTCTCAAATGAAATTTAAAGAATATATTAAAAGATAAATTAAGAGATTAAATTTTTACCATGTGTAATGCATGGAATATCGCTTTTAGCAGCTGACACTAAGTTCTGATTGATATAAATGTAGCCTGGATTTGCATTTAGTTATTAATGTTCAAATACATTTTACTTGTAGCTTGTATTTAGTTCCTTTATTACTTCTGCTTAGAATATTACTTATTCCCTCAAATTGATGCATACTTTTGTTACACCTCTAAACTCAGAGTTTGTAACATAGCTTATTTGAATAAAATAGTTGTTTAGTAGTCTTGTGGAATTTGGTATTCAAACATTGAAAACGTTTTAGAAAAATAAAAATAGAGAAAAGTCAGACTAATTATAATCAAATTCAAATGTTTTACGACACAAAGCACTCTACTATTTAGTATTCATAGTTTGTAATGTAGTTACTTAAATAAAAAAAAGAACTATTTAGTATGTCAGTCGGAGAATTTTGTATTTGAACCTTGGAAATGTCTCTTAAAATCCAAAAAAAACCGTATTCTTTCATTATATTCATACGTAAAAACTGTATGACTTATACAGACAGTACTTACTCCACTAATACATAAAATTTTGCTGAAGAAAAAATTAATATATTTTATTCATATTGATTTTTTCAAAATTCCTTATAGTCTTTTATCTTTTCTTACTTATGAATGTGCATTTAAATATAAGTGCTTGAATTTTTAATCATGAAACTGAATTTTCTAAACTATAAAGCTGTTAAAAAGAATGAGTTGCTTAAAATCAAAGTAATAAATAAACTTCGTTAAAGTAACATGAAAATTTTTTTTATATTAAAATTTTTCAAGGAACTAATGCGAAGTATTAAAAATATTTTTATATATTATACTTTTTGATTAGAAGAAAGAAAACTAAACTGTTGGGAGGCTGTTTTGAAAACAAGGAAAAAAAGAATCCCTGAAAAATATAAATCATAAATTCTTGCTGAGAAGTAAAACATTGAAGAGAAAATAAATGTATTGAAGATGTGTCCAACAGGATACACAAAAATAATTGTGAATAATTATTTCATGAGTCTCTTAATAAAAGGAGATATATCATATTGTAGAGTTCACTCATTCAAAAAACTGACCAAAAGTGTATCTTAAAGACAGACTAAAGCTATAAAACTAAGAAAAAAATGCTTAGATACAATCGTGTCACCATAAGCTATTTTATTAGAAAGAAAAATTAAATAATACATCATATAACTGAAAAAAAAAACTAAAAAAGAATAAAAATATATAATGCAACTTAAGTAAATACATATTTCAACACGCATGAACACGTTTTCATAAATGAGCCTAATTGCAAACATTCCATATAAACATTAATTGCATAAATGTTATGAAATATCGCTTTGAGCAATTACTTTTACAAATTAGAATAATTAAACCAATTGATACGATGCCGCAGAGGAGAAAAATTAAAGTTTCAAAAATGTAGACGCACTCTAATTACAATAATAGTTTGCTACGGAGTTAAATCATATGTGAAAACAAGATTTTGAATAAGATACTCGAACCATTAACAAAAATATCAAGTGCCCAAGAATCATTTAATTGCGAATCACTTTATCATAATATTTGTTTGAAGTTTCTGCCTAGGGCAGCAATATACTCATGAAATAAATTAATTTTCAGCAAGGAACGTGTCAGTAACGTAGTTTACATTTCTTTCTCGGCGTTTAGTTTTGGTATTTTTCATTGATTTAATCACAGAAGTGTTAATTCTCTTTACACAAATTACAGATCAATGAACAGTTGAGTATTATTTATTTTTCAGATGTGTGCTGTTCTAATTTGTTGATCAATTAAATTAGCTTGCAGATTTAAGTTGATTAATTAAAATATTCTAATTTCAAGATTAATTGTTAATGTCTGCCATTATTAATAGTGACAACCTCATGAATTGCTTTAAGAAAGTAAAGCAATTTATGCCGTTATATGTATTCAGTGATATAAAACTCTACTGAAAATCTAGTACTTAGTTTTAAAGGATCCTTTGAATTAACAGTGCACAAAATTTTAACTATGTAATTATTTTTAGAAAAAATTAAACTAAATAAATTTATTGTTCTTATATACATACAATTCTTTCTTTGTATTTAAATAAATGTTACTTTGTGTATTTGTCAGTAAGAGATTTAAAACTATATTCATACGTAAAAAAAAAAATGTACGGCACTGCAGGACGAAGATATTAGATGTACGAACGAAATCTTTTAATTATTAGAAATTAAACAAAGCATTGGTTAATACTTGGTTAACATATTTTCGGATATACATAAGAAATAAGGCAACTATATTGTTAATTGTGTGTGTATGCTCAGTAAACCAAAATAAAATAAGTATACTAGCATTTGTAATTTTGTGTGGCTTTCAAGTATTTTCAAAATGTTGATTTTTAAAAAGGCAGCCCCTTAAGTAACAAAATTATGCTATTTGAAATAATTCGTGTTTTTGTTTGGCATATTTCTTATTTATTTTATTAGCAGATTCCAATTTATATGTTGTGAATATTTTTTTCTTCTCAAATGAGGCTACGGATTGGTAATTACTATTACAGACAAGTACAATTCTCGGGAGATAGTATTACTATTTAGTGTGGCACCAACTGCCACAATGTAATTTTGACATCCAGTTTCCTACACAGAGGAAGTCACCTGAGCTCTGACGATACGAATTGTACAAGTAATTTAATTTTTCTGGGAACACCCAAGCCAAACAAGCACTATAGGGATCTTTATATATGTATATAACATGTGCCGCATAATCATAGACATGGATGATGTCGATTTCTTACATCATGAAAATACCTCAACTTGGGCCGGGGTTGAACCCGCAAACTTGGACGTACAAGGTCAGCTCCTAACCAACTACGCCACCCAGTTGGTTCTGCAGTGAATATACAAATTAGAGTTTTATTACATAAAAGGATCTTTGTAGTTTTCCATAAATTATTTATTAGTGATTAATTCGCAACAAATTATTGTTCATTGATTTATACTTATTTTTCAAGATTCATTTTGGGCTACTCAAAACCTTCATTTTCATATAACTCTTTTTCGAATTTTATAAATAGTAACAGTATGCATCGCAATGATATTACTTCATTAAAAAATTAATTTACTCCTAAGTATATTTCAATGAGAGTTGAAAAACTTTTTAAAAAAGTGATAACGAGAATATATGAAATTTTTATCTTGCACACCTACATACACTCACAAAACGAATCCTTCTCATTTTATGCAAAGAAAAAAATCATTTAAAGTAAAAAACAATCCTGTAGACTAAGAGTATTCACAAGTACTTTTCCCGATTTTAATTTACTTCTCTTGATCAAAATTTGCGCATTTTTTGCAATAAGCATAAAAAAAACTATATTTACAGTTTCTTCATATACATGAAAGCTAGGATTCGGTAAATTTTATTTGCACTATACGTTTTTAACTGATTCAAAGATTTAAAAAAATTCAGGTGTCTTAAGCAAATATTTGAAATTTTCATTCGTCAATATTTGTCCTTCAATGATAGAAAACCATAGAGGCGTATAATATTATTTTCTTTTATTCAAAATTTTAACCTTTTTACATATTACTTTACAAGCTGTATAAGTACATTTCTACTTAGTTGCTCAACAGGGAATAAAAGACCAAAAAACAGAAAAGAGAAATATATATATATATATATATATATATCTGGAAATTTTTCTTTCTCTCAAAAAGAGATTCAACAATATCTTAAACTGAGGGATACTATTTACACAATTTCTAAAAGGTTGACTAATCATACTCTAATACTTTTTTAACCAAATGATGTACCAAATGCAGTTTTCTTTTTTTACGGCCTTTACATTTAAAATGAGATAAAAAGGATATGAAAAATTTAAGAGAGAATGAAAATTTACATTCTAGCATTTAACATTGAAACTTATTTTTTTAAAAAAAATCATAGTAGAATAAATAGTAAGTGATATGTATCTTTGTAAGAGGATCCTTATTTCAAAGATTGTTATTCGTATTTCCCGTAATTATAAGCACTATGATATATTTTGTTAGCTCATAGTATTTTTAATACTTATATGATATGGTAATTATTAACAATTATTTTACCATTGATTAACTCAATGATGGACAAGAACAGGAACACGAAACCCTTAATCACCACTGCAGCAATGATTTATTTCATATAAATGAACAGCAGAACTGTGTTGTTATTTCATTTGACAAAATCGGAAATCTATTCAATTACATCAGGTCACTCGCCAAAGAACAATGATAAATCATAATCAAAAACTGAAAATTTAAAGCTAAAACCAGACAAGACCAAAAGCTTATAAAACACACTCAAAAATTACCGAATTAAAGAATAAGTAAGAATTGGAAACCCAAAAGGAAAAGTAACCTTGCGATCAGGACATGAGTCTGCTGGTCATCCAATACATAAAACAAACATCACCTCTGTGTTTTAACTTAGGTTCAAGGTCCGGGCAGATGAGCCAGAGCTGTATATGCACAGTGTGTATTTTAAAAGTAGGGTATAGGCTCTTTGTCAATTTACCTATTCTGCGGAACGGTTCGGCTAAGCCAATGGTTCCCAAGTGGTCCCTACAGACCCCCAGGGGTCCCCAATATTATTCAGAGGGTCCGTGGAAAATTAAAATTGATTTGGGGGATCCCTGAACAACATCAGAGAGTCCACGCAAGGTTTAGTGTAAAATAAAAAAAAATTGACCATTTTTATTTTTATGGAAATTTAAATAAATAGCAATAATTCACTTAGATATTCCCTACTGGGTGTTGAACCCTTTTGCTCGTGGACTAATTCAAATCTCAAACACAGATGAATTCATACTAAAACAGGAGCATCTTACTGAAATGTCTACAAAGTTGAGTTTGGTGTTTTATGGTGCAAGAGCCAGTTTTGGCTATACTGCGCCAAACATTCATAGGTCTGTGGTCTGGACGGGAAAAGAAGAAAAGGAGAAATTGGATGACAAGATGGAGGGTCGAAAATCGAGAAGGATCACTGGGGTACCCCGGGGTCGTGACATCCGTGTTTACCAAAGATAGTAAACCTCTTGGGAATAGGAAAAGATCCCTAGGGTACCTCGGGATTGTGACATCCGTACCCACCTAAAGAAGATGAGCCCCCTGAGGGGCGAAATGTCTACAAATGAGGGATTTAAACCAATGTTTGAACAAAGATACTACAAATTCTGGTTACAAAAACAGATTCTAATGTTATATCCTTCATTATAGATTATTGTACAGAAGTTGTTGACTACTTTTCCATATTCAAATTTGGTAAAACGCGGATTCAGTGCCGTTACAAACCTCATCACAAAAAAAAAAAAAAAAAGAAAGAAAAGAAAAGAAAGAAAGAAATCGATTAAAAATTAGTGCTCGTGGGGATTTGTAGTTGCTACTCACAAACAATAAAATAGACATAAATACACTCATCACATCACATCAAATTCATCCAAGTCATTAATTTTATTTTTAAAAAATGCTATGATTTTAATAAATTATTCTTCAACAAAAAAAATTTTTTTTTAATTTTTTATTTTTATTCCATACATTTAAGTAGCTTTTACACTAGGGGGTCCTTCGGAAAGTTTTATCTTGAAAAATCGGTCCGTGGGAGATTTGACTATTAAAAAGGGTCCGTGGGCATGTTTTGACTATAAAAAGAGGTCCACGAGATAAAAACGTTGGGAACCTCTGGGCTAAGCAATCATGTCCTGTTTTTAATTTGAAATTAACCACAGCCTCTTTCAGTGTGGTCTACAATAACTCATTCCAAGCATCCTTAACGATCTCCAAGAGTCTGATCCTCAATTTAATTGATAACTTTGGGATGTATGACAACATAACATTTTCTCGTATATTTCTCTTAAAGAAATCACACAAAAGGAACTAACTTAAAAACATAACCAATTCATAATAAATTACAAATATGCCTGAATTATCCTTAAATCAATTAAGAATTGAAACTTTTCTTTTTTTAATTTTGTTGCTATACATTTAGGTAATCAGTTACGATCAAATACATGCTGAAATGTTTTGTTTTAAAAAATTATCAATAATTACGTAATTTATTGGTGTGAAAAATCAACCCAATTCTACTGAATTGAGGAAAAGCAACAAAGTGCATGATTTTTGTAAGAAATAAATTTGATTTTTCAAAGTAAAACTGTATTGGATGGTTTAATTTTCGAAAAAATTGATTCTAACTGGCTCTGATTTGCAAAAAATTTCAGCTTTAGCACGGGAAAGAAAATAGTTTAATTCTTTTCGGCTGAGAGAACAATGACGGAATGCCTTTAATCACATTTAAGAGAAAGGATTTAAATTTTAACGGCAGAGTATAAAGTTAGCGCCAACGAGTTAAATTAAGGAATTAAAATGAGCGAAGCTAGATAAATGAACTTGGGGTGATTCTAGCTAGCATAAAATCCCTTCAGAGGAAAGTACGAATATAAACTAACTCTTTCTCCAACAGGATCCAATGATCTGATGTCAAAACCCGTCAGGATCGAATTTATTTATAAAATAATTACTATGCGGTATTGAAACTGCTTTAATAACACCGAAATATTTAGATTAAAGATATCGTTATTTGAGAAATATGTTATTAAATTTAACAAATACTTAGGTTAAGACTTTTGCGAGATTAAATACTCCTTTTTATTGTTAGCCATAGGAAGTGTAATTGCAATTTTATACTCTATATATAGTACAATAAAATAAAATAAAAATGTAGGCATATTATAAATCCTACAAAATAATAAAGAATGGATAGATAATGGTTTTGATAATGTATAAAAACCAACCGATATTTAAGTAAAAATATAGAAGTAAATTAAACAAAATGGAAAAATATTATGTTTTCTATAGCTGTCACCGATTTAGGACAATGAAACAGGGTTAATCTCGCTTTGCAGGATCCTAACCTTCCCCTTCAGCAGAAAATTTCAACATAATAGAGCAAGAAAAAGTTAAGAAAAACTTAGATTGAAAAATGGAGTTAAGTTTAATAACAGCACGCGTGCGCGTGCGTGCACTCATTCAGTTATTAGTCTCACAATAAAGGATTATGCACATTTTAACAGCCAAAATACATGCACTCTCTTTTCTGCATAAGGCTTTTCCTTTTTTCATTTTAAGAGATTTATCGCTGTGTTTCATCAGTATCGGATATCTCATATTTCAAAAGCTCCCTTAAATAAACAAATATGCTACTTTATTGAAAATTCTAATGTTATTAAAACAATGTAAAATGTAAATTTTGATCTTTTGTTTAAAACATAACAAAATGATTGCTTATAGAACAAAACATTAAACAGATGTTCGAAATGTTAGATAATGGAGAGGAAAGGAAACCGGTAAAAGACAGGTGCTTTTATTTATAAAGTAAATAGAATCTCGTAAGCAGATTTCTACGCTACAGAAACGCCATTAATCATTTTCCGAAAACCGTATACTAGGTAAGCTGACGTCATTTGAAAGTACTTCACTTTCATGTTATACTTGAAAGAGATTTATTCATATATGCTAAAAGAGGAGGAAGTTAAAGACAGTTTTGTGTTCTTTCTTTCTAAATCACCAAAAATGCTGCACTTGGGCTGTAAATCTTGAAGAAAGCTTCATGCTAAGCTCTAAGTATTTGTTTTGTCAGCCAATCCTGTTATGATTAAGTCAAATGACATTTGGACTAAGTGAAGTAGTATATACGTTGTGAATTTCTGGATTTTTTTTTTTTTAATCGGAAGTTATAGACGTAAAGAGAAGAATAGAATTGTTTCATAAATGAAAGGTTTTTTCATATTCTAAGATTCATAATACCCCAGTCCTTTTAGATATATAACGCTAATGTGTATTAGGACAAAAATGCATTATTATTCTTTTAGATTTATTAAAATTAAATTATAACTTTTTATTCCAGAAGAAATAATTTAAAAGAATATAATTACCGTGTGACGTTTGAGAAAAATAACGGTAACATGATATTTATTAGTTTAAATAATTGGTTTATTTACGTCTCGGTTTTTAACTACTGCATATACATTGATAGTTATTAAAAGGTTGGTTAGTTCATTATAGTTCAAATTCTGTTGTTTGTGAGGGAGGAAATTACGTCTATCCTGTTCGAAGGTTTCAGACCGACTTCTCTCTGCCACCTCTAGGGTCTTGGGATGGTAGCAGTCGGCTTCTTTTTTCTCGAGTTACATCCGGCTCATGGGTGGAGTAGGAGGTTCTCATGGTGTCTAAGGTTGTCTGGGTGATGACCAAAGACAAGACCTAGCAATATTTTAAGGGTGCACATGTGCATAGGAACGTGGTTATCCTATCCACAAAAAGAAGCAAACTTTTCAGCTGTGTGACGGGAAAATGTTACAGCCAGTTTAAATGCACACTTTTAACACAAAAATAAGATAGAAATTTCCGGGTGCATATTATACGCCAAATATAAAAATGATAGCTTTTAAATAAAAGAGATGAGCATGCAAAAATGTGACTTCTGCATGAATCGAAATACTCTTTATTTAAAAGAAATGGCATACCTTATGAATTTCAAGGGTTATAGTACTAGAAACACATTCTATTTTTTCAAAAAAAACCTGGTATAATACCTAGAATAAATAACTTCAAAACAGAAGATCCTTGCACATACACATTTCAGGTTTCTTAGTAAAAAAAGGGAGGGGGTGCGCATTATACCACGAATATATCTAAAAATTAAAAAAATACAGCTTAAAAGTATTAGTGCCCGTTATACGCCGGAATATACAGAAAACATATTAGTAATACTTTTAATAGATTTAGAATTGATAGAAACTTCAAGTGAATAAATTTCTTTAAAGATGTAACTTGATAAGACGACAGGTGTTAAGCAAAATAGGAAACAAGTAGTATAAAAAAAATTAAAGTCAATTACTTCTTAGATCAACAAAGAAAAATTTTATTTTAGTTATTTTTTATTAAGTAATTACAATTATTAAATTTATATTCTGCTAAATACCTTTTCTGAGAAATTTTTTTCTCAAATATAAAACTAAAACTAATTAATGAAATTTAATTTATTAATTAATATTCGAAAAAACTGTATTAACATCAAGTGTCATCCTCTACAAGTTTATAAAATGTATTTGAACTTGAATGGATGAAAAATAAAAAGTATTTTATTAACGATTGAAAATTTGAACAAGATATATAAATATATATAGGGAGAGTATGAACTAATAGTAGGAATTGAAAAAAAAACTAGTCAAATTAAATAAAAAAGTTATTTGCTGTCCAAAGGAGTTGCCAGTATAGATTCAATTGCATTTTTATTAAAGCATCGATCTTGAAAGGAGTTGATTCTCAAATATTGTCATGATTTTTATAAGAAATTAATTCCGAAAATGATTTTTATTGAATTATTTTCACACTAAAACAAACGCATTATGTCGCACGCCTAGCAAATTGTTTTATTCATTAATCTGGAAATTCCACTTGACAAATTTCCATATTTATCCCACAGTCGCAATTACCTTCATGACAATTACTTCATGACATTCGAAACTCTCGATTTTTGCACCGACGAATACAATAAAAAGAAAATTAATTACGAGGACGATGGGACAGAACTGATTTCCTTTTCACCCGAGAATAATTTGTAATTCTGTCACAGTTTGGAATTGAGTGGATATTTCGGATGTGGCAATCTTTATGGAAATATTTAACGATAATTAAAATGAATATTTCCTTTTATGAATGAATTATTTCGCTTGAAAAGCATGTTTTTATGGTTGAAATAATAATAAACAACGAATGAATAATTGTGATTTAAAGAAAGATATAAAACCATGGAATGTACTTATACGAGAAGGATGCTCTAATATTCTTACTTATTTTATGATATAATCAAGAATACATTAGATATCCTTATTTACTTAATTAAAGTTGAATACAAAAGTCAAATATATTCCTGTTGCTAAAATATTGGCATTTATACTTTTACATAAATAGGAAACGTTTCTCATTGTGTTGCTTAACTTTTATATACGTTGCATTAAGTTTTTCAAATTATTTTAGTAGGGAAAGAAACAATGGTAGTACAGAGTTGAAGCATTTATTAAAGTTTAAAGTTATAAGGAATAATATAAAACAACAACAATTTACTTCGATTATTTATAATAAAAACAAAGATTTTGATGATTAGTACCCAAAACAAGTATTTGAATGGCTTAAATATGAGAAAATATTAATCTGTATTTAAATATTAACACAGTAAGGGATACAATGTGACATTGTTAATAATGTACATGATCGCAAATGATACACAGTATTTCTAAATTATTTCCATTTCCCGGTTTGTTTATTTAATGTTTTAAGTATGTATTTTGAAAATAATACGGATTTGATAAAATATAGATTTATTTATAAATACGTAAAAAATGGAAAAGTACAAAACTGTTATTTGCAAATGGAAATCTTAATATTGTTCATATTTAATTAGTAAGGATAAATCTGTTTTGAGACACATACAGACATAAATTACGTACGCAGACATTCGCATTTAATACACATACAGACATTCGCTGAAATGATATGACATGATTACCAAACATATAAATGTTTAATGTCTTTCATAAAAATAATTTTTATGAGTGATCAGAATTCCATTTAACTACAAATACATTAATCTGCTTTTAGTAACTTTAAAAATACAAATTCTATCTCTGATTTATTATTATTATTTTTTAAAGTTGGTAAAATTGAGTTATATGTTAGTAATTCATCATTTACCCATCAGTTCAAAATGATAATCAAAAATACTCTTAAATAATACGTTGAAAATAAAAAAAAAAGAAATTTTAAATTACTTCTATACTACAGCTTTACTTCTTAAATTACTTCTAAACTACTGCTTTACTCTTCTTAAATTACTTCTATGCTACAGTTTTACTTCTTAAAATACTTCTATATACTGCAGCTTTACTTCTTAAATTACTTCTATCCTACAGCATATTGTTTATGGATCTTGAGGTTTCTAAACTAAATAAATAAATAAATGTGTTTACCACATATCCATAAAACCAGGAATCAAATTTGTTCAGTTTGATAAATAAATCAAAAATAAGATAGTGTCGCGTTGAAGGATAACTGAGTGAAAAATGAAAGATTTTTGTTTCTCCCAAGTAATCAAACATTTCTTTGAACAGTTTAAGAGCCTTTGAAAGTGAAAAAAATTCAAGTCAGTTCTGACTTATTCTGGAAAATATGATTGAAAGGTCTCTGAAGAAAAGACTTGAAATGCTATTTCGCATCTCTAGAGATAGATGTAAAGTCTTCTGAAAATCTATAAAAGAAGATTTGAGTTTTCTTCTTACTTTTATCCTTTCTTTCAATACATATATATATTTTTTTCTTTTTAAAATCAGACGTTTGGAATAAAGGCCACTGATTCTCAAACAATATTTTCGATTTTATTTTCATTTGTTTTTTTCTTCTAGTTTCTTTGAAGTAAGAAAATCTGCCAATATATTTCAGAAAGTTAAAGATGCCTGACTGTGTTTAATTTAATTGGATAGACATTTAATGGGATACATCATTTTAGTTTTAAGTCTACAATTTAATATTTGAAACGATAAATTGAACATTTGAATGCCTGATATCTTATATAAAAATCTTACATAAAATTTAATAATTTATTAATTTAAGACACTGTAGTGTTATATTATTAATCGTATAATATATATTTTTTCATATAATATATATAAAAGAGTACAATGAAATAAGACATAACATCTTGGGACCCTAAAATGCATGTACTTGATGTATTGCCGGAATTTCTATTTAAAAATATATAGCCGTCCATCCGGTATAGTGGTTAATAGTGCTGACTGCTGTACCGTAGGGCATGGGTTTAAATCCCGGAGAAAGCATGGGTGTTTGTAAATGTATGGTGCACTGTAAGCACTCTATGAAGACACTGTAAATAGCGGGTGAGCTCTCGTGAGGTTGGTAAAAGGGAAAGAGAGGTGAGATACCCTTGATCACTTTCAAGGTGTTCTACCTCCAAATTGGGGTGGAACCGAGCCAAATCGTACTATCCCCTGCATGATGCTCAAAGCTACGGATAACGACAGGCGTACGTCTAGCACATTGTCGTAATCAATTTCAAGGGCCTCAATCTGACACAGTCAAACAGGTGGCATTAGCACCAAAAACAAAACTATATGAATTACTTAAAAGATTAAAATTAGGTGAATTGAATGGAAAAGTGGAATACAGCTTCTTTACAGATTGTAAAAATAGGAAAAATTATGTGAAAAAAAGAATTATTTTATGATGAGAGTAATAAATAAGTTAATATTCATATTTTATTTTATTTTGTTACTTATTATCTTGCTTAAATGGAGGCTTCCTTTCTAATGATTGTATTAATTAGATTTAAATAACTTTATCAAAATGTATATAAAAAAAGAAAAATACGTTAATTGATATTATGTTATGAACATATAAGTCTTATAAAAATGCTTACAAATGAATAATATTAATGTTAATCTTAAGCAAGTCCCTGAAAGTCATTCGATTTTGATTTTCAAAATAAAGTTTGAAAATATTTTAACTGAACTTCAAAGAAATATTACCTGAAAAATCAGCCCTACTAGACATCTTCCTAGGTTTAAAAGTCGAATCCTATTCCTAGGTTTAAAAATATCTTATTCACTTTGACATAAAACTTAAGTCTAGAACTAGGAATCGACAGTTAGCCGATAAAGTTTCAAGAGTATAACCAGAAGCAAGTTGCACTGATTTGTACAGTTTTACGGTTCTCTGTTCACTCTTAAGACATTGATCTGGCTGTTCTGTCGATTATTTTAGAATACAGATCCCTCAGGGTTTGCTAGGTGTCTCACGGAACTATACTTTTACTTCTTGATTAACTTCTGCTAGTCTTCCTTGCTCTCTGTTCGTTTATCTGACCTTTAAGCATGAAAAAGTTGGAAATTCTTGTTTTTTGGAGTACAATAATATAAAATTTACGAAAAGAAAATAGTTTTTGTTTTTGAGTTTTTGCTAATTTCTTCAGTGATTAGTTTATTAATTTTAAGAATCAGCTCTGGGAGGCTTTGACCACTACACTGCATAAATCTTTTTCTTCTGTCAGACCACAGCTTCCTTTTTGCACGTGTAACTATTAGATGGGATAGAAAAACTTAAACACCCTGAAAAGCTGAATGTTTAAAGATGAAGGCATTGCGAGACACTTATAGAGACATTATAGTATTATCAAAGATTCCAAATAAAATGTGTTTCCCTTTTTTTTTATCATAAATTTTCAGTTGAAGGGTTAGAGCTATTCACTCAAATCAAAGCTGTATCAATGTTTTTACTGTGTGAAGCAAGAAACAATGTAGAAATAGGTTTTCGTATAGCCATTCTTTTCTGAAAAATTTTGATAAGATTCCCTGTTGTCATTCTAAACGGAATAAATTCAGTGAAATAAATCAAGAATTGTATATTGGCAACCAAACCTTTGCAGACACGGTAAGCTCCCGAATGCGCGAGAGCCTTTTCTAGGTGGAACCCTCTTCTGGTGGCCCTCTCTACCAAATTTGAACGCATGAATTAATTTTAATTCAAGCTCACGTCTTATGCTAAATTTTGCCATGATTTAAATTTTTGCGAGAGTAGCAGAGACAAAGTGATACTGAAGGGATCTTTTACATGCCACATAATCATGTCGCATGCGAGTCTTCGATTTTCGCATCCAGAAAATATATCGACTCTAATTGGGATAGAACCTGTAGCCTGGGTCTTATGAAGTGGGCATGCTACCTCGAAACCAACGAGCCGACAGAGAAAAAAAATAAATTAAATTCTTATATTTAGTGAGTCTTAACCCTTAAATGCATATTACTACAAATTGTCTACATTCTAGCTCCACTTAATATTATTCAAAAACCTGGGTGTGTGCGTTTCTGAAAACATGTTGATAACCATAGATAATATGTCGTGTATGAAAGAAAAAAAAACATTACTTCTTGGCGTGTAAAGTTATATTAGGTTGGGGAAAAAGAAATCCATTATTTTTTCGGTAGATGGCTGTAGTGTCGATATCTCATGAAGTATCGATCAAACAATTTCAAATTTATGCTCGTTGTCAAGGTAACAGTTTAAATTAAAAGAATTTTTTTTTTTTGGTTCATTCAGATGAAAGTTACAGTGTGCTAAAAATGGAAGTCAACAAAGAGAAAATTTGGTACATTTTACAGTTTTTCTTTGATAACGGCGAAAATGCGAGCCAGGCGGCTGAAATTGTAAATGGTGTTTATGGTGCCGATACTGTAACAGCTGGTTACGTGCAATTTTGGTTTTCGACGATACCGTCCAGGCATTTTGGATGTTAAAAATGCACCTCACACAGGCAGCCCCGTCGTCGAAAATGTCGATAAAATCACAGAAATAATTGAAGTTGACAGGCGTGTTAGTAGTCGTAGCATCGCCCGGGAGCTAAAGATCGACCAAAAAACAGTTTTAAACAATTTACGCAAAGTTGGATTCAAAAAGAAGCTCGATGTTTGGGTGCAACACCAATTAAGACCAAAAAACATGATGGATCGATTTACCATCTGCGAAGCCTTGGCCAAACGGAATAAAATTGACCCATTTCTTAAAAGGATGGTGACTAGGGATGAGAAATGGGTCACATACGACAATATTGTGTGAAAACGATCGTGGTCAAAGAGCGGTGAAGCAGCTCAAACAGTAGCCAAATTAGGACTAACGGCCAGGAAGGTTCTACTGTGTATTTGGTGGGACTGGAAAGGAATAATTTATTATGAGTTGCTTCCGTATGGCCAAACACTAAATTCAGATCTCTACTGTTAACAACTGGACCATTTGAAGCTAGCAATTGACCAGAAATGGCCAGAACAGGCCAACAGAAGAGGTGTTATGTTTCATCAGGACAACGCCAGGTCACACACGTCTGTAGTGACTCGCCAGAAACTCTGGGAGCTCGGTTGGGAAGTTTTAATGCATCCACCATATAGTCTGGACCTTGTACCAAGCGATTACCACCTTTTTCTGGCATTGCAAAACTTTCTAAGTGATAAGAAGTTGGGATCAAGAGAAGATTATGAAAATCGATTACTAGAGTTTTTCGCCAATAACAAATAAGACTTCTATGAGCGAGGCATTATGAAGCTACCTTTGAAATGGCAACAAATTATGCAACAAAATAGTGCATATTTGACCCAAATTGGACAATCCGAAGCATGTTAAATAAAGTCTTGAATTTCATGCAAAATGATGGATTTCTTTTTCCCCAACCTAATATATATATATGCGTTTGACATTTGAATATGATGGGTGATAAAGTTTCCTGTGTTACTTGGAGAGAAATATTCTATTTTCGAGTTTTCCCTAAGAGAGTGATTTATCTAATTGAAAAAATATTACTTCTCATCTATCGTCAGGTAGGATATAAATGTTTGATGCTGCATTTGAAAATTTTATTGGATATGTGGTACATTTTTTGGAAATACTGTATGTTGCCAAATTTCTACATAAACCTTTTTCAAAATAAATACTCAATATAATTATCTGGATTTATTTATTATTTTTTTTACGTAACATTCCTGTAATAAACGATTTTTTAAAACTCAAAACAAAAATCATGCATTTAAGAGTTAAAAGCATCGGTTAACAATGAAAAACGGTTTTACTTAAGAAAAATGTGTTTGTTATACTACTAAAATCACTTACATTTTTGAGAGAAAAATAATCAAATTGGAAAGTAATTTGATCTAAAATGCCAATTAATGGATTTGAAGCCAGAATTTTATTCAGAGGATTATAATTTCTCATTTTAAAGAGATATTTAATATGGTATACAATTTACTATATGAGTTCATAAATCTTACTCAAAAATAAACTGAAATATATATATATATATATATATATATATATATATATATATATATATATATATATATGTGTGTGTGTGTGTGTATAAATAAAACATAACATATATAAAACAGAAAATTTATAAATTACAAAAAAATTTTATCATAGTTTACATAGATAAAGCACCTGGAAACTATGCTGTGATTTGTAAGTATTTTTATTATAATATGCTTAATGAACACTTTTTAAACAATGAAACTTTCAAAAAATTGGATTTGTCACATAATGAAATTAGTAATCGTATTATTGTTATTTATAAAAAATTGGGTTTTTGTGTTCCAAAAATTAAGTTTCCATATATATTTTTAACACCAAAATTCCATAATAAAAGCCCTGTTAAATTTAAAACTGTGACAACTGATTTTAAAACATATATTACTACTGCAGACAAATTACTTCATAATATTTTACAAAACTTTTTTAATCAGCAATATAATAAAGCTATAATTAAAAATAGTACAGATATTATAGATTTTTTTAAAAATAAAAATATTTATTC
>BMAV01004462.1:675452-715995 GCA_019973955.1 Trichonephila inaurata madagascariensis | reverse complement strand
TATATATATATATATATATATATATATATATATATATATATATATATGTGATGTGTGTGTCAACTTTATAAAATGTACTTTGTTATGAAAAACCCTGTAATCATTTTGAGCGCAAAATATCTATTTTATGTAAGCAAATCAAATTGCTGCTGAAATATTATGAAATATCTTTTGGTATTAGATATAACTATATTTATCATATTTTTCAAAAGAATAACATTGTAACATTTAGATTACGTATAAACAAATGCAATAAATACATTTAAGATTAAATTTCCAACCAAACACCAATGTAGTACCCAATTTTTATTTTTTTATCAGACACTGAAATAATTAATGAATTAAAGTAAGCTATAGTGATTAATCTGAATTTCGCGGTTAAATTACATGTGTGCTTGATGCTTTACAAAATTTACAAACTATTCTGCAGATAACTATTTTTTTAATAATTATAAGTGACAAAAGTTTTTATTAGCTACACCCTTACTCAGCAACCATTTCTAGAAAATAAAGAAACATATTGAAGCCAACACCATAGCTTCATTTGAAAAAAATCACAGTTACTTTCGAAACGATTTTTTAAAATTAAAACCTAGATCGATCTCCATTATGAAACCAAACTCAGAGTGTCATTTCCATTGAAAGTAATAGCATTAATGGTCATAGCTGTGTCTGGTAAGATAAAAGATAAAGACTTACATTAGAGCTCCACCTCTGTATATTTATTTTCATAAGAACAATTCTCTTCTGTGTGCTTTCAGACCAGGAAGTTTGTTCGTCCACAAAAGCTGAATTTAAGTAATTGTCATTCGAGTAAACACGATTAGATCCTTGTATCTCTTAGGCGTTTCTAACAAAGAAATCCCGCGGTACGAAAGTTGAGCTAACCCAAAAGATAACGTAAAAAGACCATTAACGATAGATCGACGATAGTAAATAGATTCCTGATGTGGTACTTTGCTGAGAATGTTTCATTTCTTCGTCAGATTATGCACAGGAATGCTTAGTTTGATGATTCATTCTACCGTTAAAGATTGAAGCTACTCGATTGTGAGATAACAACGCTATTCAAAGTTTTTTCACCCTTTTTTATAGAAATGCTTTGAAACGAAAATTGTTTAAGGAAAAATATGCTTTAGAAGGTTTGAAAAAAAGGGAAAATTTTGCTTATAATTTTTTGTATTACATACATTCCTTGCGGAACAGTAATTTTTTTTTTCAGAATAAAAATTATTTAATTGATTTTAGATAAAAGATTTCCAGTCGGTTTATTAATAGTTCAGAATTATATGCACATATGCATTAATTTTCCAGACTTTAATTAGAAACTAAATACTTAAGGTAAACAATTTTAATTTTTTTTTAAACAAATTCTGAATTTTATGATTTTTCAATACATTTAATTACTGCGTAAATTTCTTTTGAAATAAGGAATGGAATTCAATTCATTTTAAATGGAAAAAAATTTAAATGTATTGATTTTTCATTTGTCATGAATTAAAAAAAATCATCAGGCAACTAATTTATGTGATGAATATGGGTTTGAATGCATTATTTTCAGTAGGCAAAATTTTTTAAACATTAGTTCATGGAAATAATTATTTATTATTGAAATGACTAAATCTTGACTTAAATCCTCTTAAAAATTTATCAGCTAATTAAGGTAATAACCAAAATAAATCGCGAAGCATTTTTTTCGTTTTTTTTTCAAAAAAATGGTTTATCTCTGTAAGTACTGTAATCTAATTAAAAATGTACAAGTGCCAATTAATATTTTCAAAATCATTGTTAAAGTTTATGTGGTTAACAAATATAAAAATAAATAACTGTCATTCATAGAAATGCTGCGTTAAATAGAATTTTAGTCCAATAATTAGTTCTTATGAGTCTTTTGTTCTAAGCTTCTAGTTCGGTTTTACCGTTTATTAGTATTGTTACAAAGACGCTTGGGAACACAGCAGACATTTCATTCTAATTGATGGTTAAACAATATTTTCTGTCATCTTCTCCCAAGAGTCTTTACGAGACACGGAAAAAGACCTTTGTTTTTGGTTTAATGAACAAAATATTTATCTCGCTTTTCTATTGAACCACAAACAAAGAGGACATTGTATAATTTTGCTATCAGGAGAATCCTCAGGGGCCCCTGTCCATTGGGAAGAAGTGATTTCAAAACGATACAAAGGTTTGGAAGTTATGTAAGCAATTACTTTTACATAAAATGTCCTGCAAATACCTTTGGTAAAATTTCAGACAACTATCATCTGTACAGAATAAATCGAATAGATTTCGGTTTACTTTAATGCATGGAAGTATTCTATTCCAGAAAAGCGATGTTCCTTAAAGCTTAAGGTGACAAATCGAATAAGTCTGCAGACGGGCTAATCTGTGTGTTTCAGTTCTTGTCTACCTTTCTTTTGACGCGTATATTGTCCTTTTTTTTAAAAAAAAATAATTCTGTGGGTTTTTTTTTTTCAATTTTTAAGAGATGTAAATTTTCTGCCTGGCTTGTCAAAAAGCAAGAGCGTTTCATGAATATTGCATTTCGTTCCACGTGTGTTGTTGTATCTCCGATGAGAGTTGGGTATTTTTGTGTTACTGGTACACTCGAAATATTTTTTTTAATCTTTTTTTACCTCTACCTTGTGAGGTTAGTTTTTATTTTTGGTAACTTTTCATTTTGTAAGTAAATTTTGGGGGACAATTCTATAGAATTTATTTCTATCCACACACACACGTGCAATCTATGTTAATTCTCAAAGTCATTTCTATAAATTTGCAAAGAACTACAATGTAGATCATTTTTTAATTCTATATTTAATCCTTTATAAGACCCTTTATAAGGCCGTGGTAAGTATACTTATCACCAACTACATTAATTTTTAAATGTCGATGGGAAGCTATTTTTCGACCTGTGATGTGTCCTGCTAGTATTTCGGCAAGCACGACAACTGATTTCTATATTTTCCAGTCGTAAACGCAAAGGACAACTAGTAAGTTTTTTGAGTAGCAAGAGAACTATTCCAGATGACGTACGATTGCCTTAAGTCGGTGGTCATATGCCAATTTTACAAGAAAAACATAGACGTTCCCGCCTGTGCTCTACTAAAGCACATGAGAACAAGGCATGTTTGAATAGTCTGCAATGTCCTACTATGTTGATCCATGTTTTCTGAAATTTCGTGGAAAAAATATGTAGAAATTCTTTAAAAAAAATTCAAATACAAAATGTATCTAATTTATAATATCTTTTGTAGATTTGAATACTTGAAAATTATATTCTATAAATATCATATAATGCGATATAATGTGAGAAGCAAAATATAAGATGTCCTAACTTTTATTAGCTCCCAGTGGGTGGTGGGAAACATACTTACCGGCAAAAAAAAAAGTCTTACACTTCAAATTAGTTTGAATTAATAATAAGTTTTCTTTTATAAATCAATCTTAGTTCCAAAATATTTTAACATAACTGTACTAGAAAAAAAATGGCCTTATAAAGGGTCAATTGTATTTTTTAAGCAGTTGATTGAAAGATCGATTATTTCAGTAGAACTGTTTTCTAAAGAGGTTTACTGGCAAGTTTGCAAATGTTAAGGGGATTCAACTTTGAATGTGATGATTATAAATTTAGGATAATTTCTAGCTTAACAAACTATTTAGCTAAACACACACGAATAATCTTACCAACTTCTGTTTATTTTATTTAATATTCTATTTTTCGCGCAAGATTAAGCTTACTTTAACTTTATATATCAAGCAGAGAGAACCAAGTTTATCTAATAAAATAAAATAATTGCGTTTTACACTAATTATAAATATTTGTTAATTTGGGGACCTCTTCATGAATTCTGAAATCACGCAGTTTATTTACATTTCACACTCACTTATACATTTTGTTTTTTACTTTCTATCATACATTTTGTTTTTTATTCATAGAATATTTCTTACACGTTTCAGTTTAATCAGCGTAACTTGCAGCGCTATAACATTATTTTTACGATATTCCATAATTCACTGTCATTCTCAGTTTATCTAAAAATAACTATCGTTTTACTTTTAATAAATATTTTTCATTACTTAAGTTTCATCCCCTTTCATTAATTATGAATAAATAAAAAGGGAATGTATAAATTGATTTATAATATGTAATTTATACCATCGGGAGCTTTAAAATGCTTTTTAAACTAAAGAAAATGATATATAGCCAGTTCTAAAGTAAAAATAGAAATCTGTGGTTAAGCAAATGGATTAAATATACATTATGCGGATATTATTCTAGATTTTGTTTATCTGTTCCGAAAAAAAAAACTGTTTCCACTGAAAAAATAAATTGTAATATCAAAATAAAGAGAGCAAATATACACATAAAATCACAGGTACTTTACCTAAAAAATTTTTCACCTCTTGAAAATGATTTTACAATAAACTTCTGTGAGTGGAAAAATTGCTTTTAAAAATATTAACACACTATTACAAAACAAAGATTAAATTCTTCTTGTCATTGAATCGTTTTATTTCAATTTTAGTGATTGTGTATGCAGATAAGCTGGAACCATCAACCAAGCAGAAGTAGGAAAATTTTTTTTAGAGCTTATGTACACTATAATTTTTGAATATACGATTTCTATCATAAATAAATTTATATGCCTACATTCCTTTGTTGAGCTCATGTACTTTTTTTTATTTTTCTCTGTGGCTTATAAGCATACTTAAAATCTTCAGTGTATTTATAAAGTGAGAGGTTAAAATTGAAATAGAATGATCTAGACTAAATGTTAGATAAAAGGTTAAAAAGGTAAAGGTTTTTAAAGGTTAAGTATAATACAGAAAATGGTTTTTATTCAGACTATACTTTATCATTAAATTTTCTGAAATCCCGAAAAGCTTTATTGCATATAAAGCCACATAAATAAAACACATATTTTGAGGTAACTATGTAAGCAAGTAGTCTCAGCACAGGTAAACAGATGAAAATTGATTTGTTTTCCCAACATTTTTGCCATGTATCAAATGTATCATACATCCATTGAAGCTGAATAATGACCCCCCCCCACACTTAACTTGTTTTTCTGATATATATGAAGGATGGAATTACAAACTCATCTATCAACTAGAAAGAATTTACTTCAGCTTTGAAAATAAGGGACAGACAACTATAATGGATAGTGTCTCACCTATATTTGCCACTATTAGGTAGATTGGGAGAAAGAAATAGCAGCACTTTTTAGTCTTATATTAAAATACATTAACCACTTGTAAGAAAATGCTCGAATTTAAAATTTAGGAAAATTCAACTTACATGCATTTTGAACTTTCCTCCCATCTCATTTACAAAACATCTTATGTTATATCGACATTTCTTTGGAAACGTAAGATACTTAAGGTATCCGACTACGTTCGGAACCGTGATTTTAAAAAAGCGCATAAATGGATAATTTTCATGTTATTTAGTGTCACTTAGATTAGAATACATGTATAAAATTGTTTTAAGGACATTTTGACAAAAAAAAATTATTTAAATACAATATTTTGGCAAAAAATTAACTTAGAATAACCTTTTTTCAAAATGTTCTCCTTGTATAAAAAACGCTTCTAAAATAATAATATTTTGTGTGTGTATGTGTGCTTATATAAAGTAAAGATTTCTTCAGAGAGTGAACTATTTTTTTTTTTGAAAAATTCACTTTATTTTCAGAGTTACAACCAATTGAAATATAATTATCGGCGTTTTTTTCTTAAAATTTCTCCCTTCTGTTGTCGTAAAACATGGATAAATCCACTTCTAAGTTATATATTTCAAATATTCTAGTTGAGTCTCTGTACAAAGGTCTGAGCGATATACAGGCAAAATATTATTATAATAGAAGCCTTTTTCACAAAAGGAGAATATTTTGAAAATTGGTCATTCTATGTCCATTTTTTGTCAAAATATTGTACTTAAATAATTTTTTATTATAATAATGTTCTTAAAACCATTTTATATACATTTTCTAATCTAAATGACATTAAATATCATAAATATTATTCATTTACATGCTTTTGCAAAATCACGGTTCCGAACGTAGTCAGATACCTTAAGAAGATAATATCGACATAAATTAGTAAAATAAAATAAATAAAATTCATAAATAACTGTGTATGAAAATATTATTTACTCCGTTGTTTTAATCGTTACGCCGCTGAGTCCAGTGTTGAGTTTTCTCGTATCCTCCTAGGCGCGCGCGCTTGTTTTAAAAAGCGTGTATTGTAGGAAATTTTTTTCCTCCCTTCAGAAACGTGAATTTAGTATAGTTGTTATTTAACCCTAAACAAATAATCAAAATAATAAATAATTCATGATAAATAACTTTCTTTTTTTTTCAAAAGAACAACGGACCCTTATAGGCCTTGACTGCCTCAAGCATGCACTCCTTCTAGCATCCTCTATTTGAAGCTACTCTTCACCAATTTTAAATTTTCAAAGTATTTAAATCTTTCTCAATGTCATCCAACCATTCATTACCTTTAACTCGGGTTCCCTCAGGTATTTTAAATGTCAAGATCTTAATAGGATTAACATCCGAGCTTCCGCAAATATGGCAAAGACATCTTAATCTATTATAAAAGATGACGTGTTAATTGTGGTTGCCGAAAAATCCTGTAATGTTCTAAGTTATATCTGTATCTCCACTCTCCTCTTTTCTGCATTGGGCCGGATAGCTCTAAGAATTTTTTTCTCGAATATGTCCAGTGAGCGCGTTATATCTCTGGTTAAGAATAATAAGTAATTAGTTAATGAAAATAATTAGTACTAAAAATGTAAAACTTTTTTTAAAGAGTACATATATGTGTTTATATAATATACAGATTATTATTATTATCACTTGACGTCTCACTCCTCTTTAGCTTTCGAAAGCCTGAAACTGACATCATTTCGCACAACTGAAAATGTACTGAATCTCGTGAAATATTGCATTCGAATTTCTATCATTCATTCTAGCGCTAACATCTAAGTAAACAATAAGTAAAAAAAAACATCTACTTTAAAACGCAATAGATGCGTTTTTTACGTTTGAAAAGTGCAAAATCCAAATGGACACTTGCAACGCGCCCGTAACGTTTAGGGATAGATTCACTGTCCTATCATTAATTTTTTTTCTAATCAAGTATATTAGTGGGGGGAGGGAGGCAAATATTATATTCTTTCTTCATCTCTTCTTAAATGGATTTATTTTTCTCCACGTATAAGTTTAAAAGATTTTCTTATTATTATTATGTATATTTCTTTTCACCTATAGCTTTTGACAATTTATATACTTGCAAATGAATATGTATGATTTATACCACTTCCTTGCAGAAACACGAGAGTAAAATTCAATTCAGGATGTCTATTCAGGTGAAGGAAGTATTAATCTAGGAAATATGTACTGCGCCGATATGCAGAATATATCCTTCGTTTCATACATATAATGCAGCCAGAAACCTATGTTTCAGTTCATTTAAGCCTATCAAAAGTTACATTAGCATAACAGCTCCATTTATGAAAATAAATGGATTCGGACACACATTTCAATTCTGAAGTGTCGAATTTCAAAATTATCCCCACGATTACCCAGTCATGGTTTAATGTTCTACAAATCAGGAGTTACCTAGTAGTGTAAATAAGTTCTCATGTAGAAGTTATGTCATCTGTTATGTTCGCTTCCAATTAAATCTGAGCATAGATTTTGATCCGTGGGCGACCGAAGCAACTTTTCTAAAGTTTATGAAATTAGATGGGCAAAGTTCCATCCCACAAATGGGATTATTTAGTTAATGCCACACACAGTTTGTGAAATGCTTATGAGCATCTGACATTAAATATTTATTTGGAGTGTCATTCGTCCTCATGAGAAATCAGAAATAATTACCTTCATTTTGAAAATTTATGCAAATAGAACCGTCTAATGTCAAATTGAGTTCAAATGCAAAATAGCTTTCGTAATAATTGGAAAAGTTTCCATTCATTTTGATTTGGAATAGATCCTCCTGTTAATCTACATAACAGATGTTGAGAATTTAAACTTCGACACCTTATACATGACAAATGAATTAGTACTTGCTAAATTATCAATGAGATTGACCATAATATTTTTCAACGCTTGAAAAATATTATATTTAAGCACTTTACTCCAAATTTAAAATTTATGTGATATTTACATCACAGAATGGGTCACTGCATACCTAACTTTTCGTATTTTTAAATTTTGCGTTAATTTAAATAAACAAGCTCGCTGCAGTAAATATTTTCCCATCTTCAACGTAAAAAAAGGAGAAATAGAAATATTAATAAAACACGTAAATGTTTAAAAAATCCTCATATCGTTCTTTTCCTAGTTATCTAGCTGTATTTAAAAATTATGATATTCTCAAATCATTTTCTTGTAATTAGCATATATTAATTTAAAAGGTTTAAATTTTATGGACATGTACATTTTGACAGCTGTTTGATAACAGATTCCCAAGTTAAAAATTATGAACTAAGATCCTTTATAAGAGTAAGAAAGTTAGAGTATAATACACTATTAGGAAAACAAAATTTCCAAACTTTTAGAGATTATTTATGCAGCATGTAGTATTGCTCTTTAAAACATAAGCTTAGGTGCACTCTTACTTTAAAAAAGTTCTGAATATATTACTTAAACAAAATCTTATAGCAAAATATATGTGTTTATTCAAATTATAGTTTGCATCAAGATTTGTGGATCGCAAGTGAGAGAAGAAACATTTTAGCTGTGAAAAGAGTTTGGCAAAAAAAAAAAATTATTATTTATGGTTCAAAAATTTTTTGCAAATGATATACATTTTATTACTTAAGAATATTATAATTCTTTCCCATATGTTAATGCGGATTTTTAGGGTTTCGTTTCCTTTCATGCTATAAAAATTTTTAAGGTTAGTCAGTAAAAAAACAAAAAACGTAAAAAACGTTAAAAAAAAAAAAAATCGTAAACTTTTGGGGGTGTGATTAGTTACTCAATATAATCAAGTACTACTTCAAATTCTTTATATAATCATTTCTGCTCTCATGATCTAAACGTCTCTACAGATAGGAAAAAATTAATTTTACTACACTTAATTCCACATGATAGTAAATCTATTAATTTATAGTTATGAAAATCACACATTTATCTAACAAATATTTATACGGAAAAGATTCAACGGTTTCATCCATTATACATTATGCAGTTAATTAAAAATATACAGCTACATATGGTTTTTGTTTGTTTTGAAATAACACATTTTGTAATCTAGAAAATGATCTGGGAGGAAATTTGCTCAATTTTTAGATTCCCCCGCTTCGTGCACGTTGCAGATCAATTCATTACAGGTGTCTTTGGCGTCCATATCAATTTGTACCCAATCTTTAAGGGCAAAAGTGAGAGTGGGAAAAAATCTAAAGGTTAGGAGAGAAACTTACTGGAAGGAAGGAAAGCTATTGGCAAATGATTACCAAGGCATCAAAAGAAAGAACAAATGAACCGCAGGAATGAAACAAAAAGGAATGTGGCATGTGTCTGTCGAAAGATGAGGCGCAATCTGGCACCAGATATGGAAAGTTGTCGCCCGGAGAAAATTCGAAAGGAAAGGAAATTGAAAGAAAATGGTACTGTCATAGAGAACAGAGTTTGATTTACTTTAGCAAATCGAAGAATGATTTTGGAAAAAAAATAATTTTAAGAAACAGGGAACTAAAAGGCAAAAAATAAGTGTCTGATGCTGCTTTTTACAATATAACAAGTGAAAATGGCATCGTGTATCGAAACTTGCCGTTCAAAATTAGGAATTGTTTTTATTTTTAAGTTATACGCAATTGGTAAGCTTAATAGAGTGGAAAAATAATATACGTTTTTTTATGTTATGAATTGTTCATTTTATCAAGAAAGAAAGACTAGCACGGTATCATTTTGAAAACTAGTTAAAAGAAGCAGTGGAAATAAATCTCTAGAATTTATGAAATATTAAAGATATGTTTTTCTAAAATTCTTTTCAGTTAAGAAGATTTTGCAGAAAATTTTATTAATTTAAAGTTTCCAAACAAGCTCTAAAATATTGTACATTTTAAAAACTGTACCTAGATGAGGATCAGTGAGTTACATCACATTGATATCCTGAATTTCTTTTTTTAACAATTTGTTTAATAATTTCTATTTCTTTGTTTAGTAATTTTTCTACCTTTCAAATCTCTTAACTTCCATATATACTGCATATTACATAAATTTTTCAAGTTTCAAGTTAATATTAAAATTTCTGTGAAACTCCATTACACACAGTACTCGTTAGTACAGTAGTCAAAGTCAAAGTTTCATATCTTGATTTCACTGAAGTCATGTTGTATAGAAGGTTGGGGAAAAGGAAGTTTATGCTTGTTAAATGTAGCTTAGCTTCAAAATTCTAATTTGACGTGGAAGTTAGAGGAATGGGGAACAACTTCATTAACCTTTCTTATTACCTGACCATAGTACAAACTACATAGCTGATCACTATTAGTGGCCGTGGTAGCCTAGTGGTTATGGTCCCAGAGTGCAGAGGGCTCGAGTCTTGGTGCTATTGAAGACCTGCCGTGTAGAGGTGGTCGACGCACGTTAAATCTGTCAAGGCTCAATGACTTACATTTAGTGTGGTAGTTAAAAAAAGAGGTGTCAGCTTAGGTGTTGTTCTAGCCATTTGACTGAGGCTCAAACTTACTAGGTACGTGTTCGTTCCGGTCGGAATGAGACAGCGGATTTGTAATGCACAGGTCGGCGCCTCTATTCCTCAAGATCGGATTGACATCTTTAGCTGTCTCATTTCCATAGACCGTCAGTGGGCTGCCCAGGAATTATCCTAAGAGGTTGGTATCCATCATCAAACAGTGCGGCACATAACGAAGAAATGTCTGAACATGAGGAAAATTGCTGTCCAATGGGTTCCAAATCAACTCACAGACGTACAAAATGCCCACGTTTATTGCATAACAATCTCTATCGTTTTGCATGACAACGCTCGTTGTTATGCCGCAAACAATGTCACTCTCCAATTGCGACGGTGGCAGTAAGAAGTCTTGGACTCACCTGACATGAGTCCTTGTAACTTCGATCTGTTTAAGAAGATGAAGGAATCTCTCTGAGGCTACCGATTTTAGAAAGTTTTATCTGTTGGCCAAACAGTAGGGCGTTCTGTCACTAACATCAACAATCAACACCTTGCCAATGGTCTCCATTGTCTTGCCAAAATTTGGAAAAATGCTATAAGCTTTACTGGTGATTACGTAAAAGGAACGTAATGACATTGTACTAGTAAGTTCATTAAACATTGATTTATATACCTATGCTGCCATTATTTACAGCCCTCGTTTATACATACACACACATTTTGAAAAAAGATATTAAAAATAAACTTATTTTTAAGGCATTGTTTCATATTTTACTTAAAGCAAAGGATTATTAATGCAGAACAGAAGAAAAAACCTCGAATCTTAAATATATTCATGGAATATTTAATCGAGGCTCCTTAATGAAGTGATTTCTAGAAAAAGCTATAACAATCGTCAAAAATATTTTTTCGCATTCGCTCATTTATTAGAAAAGTTTTTACATGTTTACAAGAAAAATATTTCTTCTTATTATATATATATATATATATATATATATATATAATAGATTTTTTAAAATACTCAGCAATTATTTTACTTTGACTTGTTTTCAGAAAACATGTTTTCAAATCTTTTGTTGCTCAACAAAAAAAATAAGGTACATATATTTTAATTACATTTACAATCATATGACATTAGAATTTTTTCCTATCCCGTTTTAGTTCTCTAGAATAAAATTAACAATTCGGTAAATATTGTACAAAAAAGATAAACGAAAATGCTTATTTACTTTATTTACCAGTAAAAATAAATATTTTGATACAATTTTGTATTTCTTATTAATACCTAGATAAATAGTTTCATGGGAACGCTTAAAATTAATTTATCGTTAAGTCTGTCTGTAAATATAATTGCAACGCACATTATATTTTAAAAATTTTCAATGTTTTTAATGATTAAATTTTTATCTGTTCTATTTTTTGAATAACTGAAGCAGATCTATGCTAGCCTTTTTTTGCTGTTTCTGAAGTTGAAGATTTTAAGTGGAAAATCAAGTATAGATACAAAAAAAAAATGAATACATGTTAAACTGGCAAGTTTACATTATATAATAAAGAGATAATATCTATAGAATCACAGAATATAACATATACTTCATTTAACACTTGAATACTTTAAAAAAATTCTTTCATGATTTTATAAAAAAATAGATATAATGAAGGTAAATTTTTTCGGTATTCTCATTTATAAATAAAACCCCAGAGTATTGTTATTGAATTAAGTGAAATAATCAGCTATGTAATAATAATGTTTACTGTACTACATATATTATTTGTACAAAATGTAGACCAAAATACTTTTAATACATAACACAAGATCCTTTTTAAAATATTTTTAAAAAATGTTGTGATTTTAATCTTATAAATGCAAGAGTATATATAGCTCAATATAATATTCCCATTTGAATACAACACAATACGCTATTGACATTTCAACTATACTATCTAAGTAAATGAATTTAGTTTAATTCGAAAATAGAAATTGTATCTAGAGAGGATTAGAATAATCTGTAACCCCATTCAATGTACTTTAAGGTAAATAAATTAGACTTAATAGAGCAAGTAAATACCTTTATTTAGATCTTTAAGTACATATATTTTTTTTTACATATGGAAATTTTACAAGTAATGACGCGTATTCGCTAATTTCTCTGGGGAATTTTACCGAGACATGGATAATTAGAGCTTTAAAATATATGGGGCTGGTTGCTTCTTAATGCTGAATTTCTGGAAACGGCGGATTTAATTTTGTAAGCAACCACACAACAGTCATGAACTTAATTGGGAATAAAATAGCAACACTGTTAAATGGTAAAGTGATGCAATGTTGTTCAAAAACTTTGTTTATTCAGCATGGAATTTTGAAGGCAGAAAAAAAAACATTTTTTAAATGGGAAATAAAAGGGGTACATGATATATTAACAAAATATATTTAATAACAGTCAGTTATTTCTGTGAATGGATTAGAGCTCTATATATTTAGTCTAAACTGATAATTACAAAAGGGTTTCCTGCGTTGTCAAGCAAGTGTTTGCCCGATGAAATGCAATTATACATATACATTACAATTTTTTTGTAATAAAAATGAATAAACAGAAAAAAAAAGTTTTTAAGGACTTGATGTAGCTGTGGTAGTCAACTGCATATGGTCCCGAACTCGTGGATGGCGTTGTCAAAATCTAGTGCCACTAGAGTCACGTGGCCGCGGTAGCCTAGTGGTCAAAGTAACGGACTCGTGCCCGACGTGTCATGAGTTACGAACCAAGTACCATCGTGTATTGGGGCGATGCACGTTAAATCTGTCGAGGCTCCAATGTCCTCCAGTGGTGTCTTGTGGAAGTTAGGAGAGGGGTTGACAACTCAGGTGTCATCCATGTCACCTGATCTTGATTCAAAATTATGAGGTCCGTCACCAAAAGCCCTCGAATAGCTAAATAGTGAGACAGTAATATTCACTCCCTCACTCACTCGTTATTGGAGTCACGCTTTGAAGAGGTGCTGATGCGCATTAAATCTGTTGAAGTTCAAAGTTCTCCTATTGATTTGGTCACTTGATCATGGGTCAACATTACGAGGTCCGTCGTCAATAGCCCTCGTCTTTCTTCAGAGTGTGACGTAAATTATTAAAATAAAATAAAAAAATTAAATTAAGTAATTTATATAATTTTGTGTTGCTCTAGAGATATGATTTGACTATTGACCACACATCTCGTAATCTCGAGGCAGGACCAACATTGAGGGCCAAATTGCGTTTATACTTCGCTCATCTAACTTCTTCGCCCACTAAGAGATATTTTTAATCATTTCCATTTAATACGCAGAAGGCTTCTACATGTCATACGTTGGGTCATTAAAGGAACAACATTCCTTTTTCCAATTACTTTTCGTTTTTTATGTTTTATATGGTATTTTTTGTATTATTTGACTTCATTTTTCCTTTTTGACCAAATATACTAAAGTAGTTTTACTGAAAAGATCTAAACATTACATTATGAAGATTAAGTAACTTAAATCGCTAAGTAAAATCTTAAATCAATCAACAATTGCTATAAAATGTAATTGTTTTATCATTTCGCAAAACTATAAAATGGGGTGGTTTACGACCACAAAAAGTTATCCTATTGAATAATTCAAGATTACTGCTACACAACTATAAGATTTTACCAAAATTGTATATTATTCATTATTATCAGAAGAAAATTTTGCTTTGGGAATGTCAAAAACACTGGGGAGTTCTTTTAGTTGTAAATATTATATTGATGAAGACTAAATTCAAGATTGCATTTACTTAAAAAAAAGCATTCTTAACATTAAACATTCTTCTGTAAAGTGTGTGTCTAGTCCCCTTCTATAGTTTTTTATTCATTTATTCGAAGTTTTTAAAGTTCATTTACTAAAACAATGCTACCGATCAATTATCGGGTTAACATCACAGTAGACCCAATAATTAGTTTTAGCTGTAGCCATTTCAAGCAGACTAGCCTAGTGTATTGCCAAGTTTTAATTAAAAATTGCTGAAAACGGTTAACAAGTTAACGTGTCCAAGTGGAAAGCAATTTTTGATATTTTTAAGTTCGAAGAGTATGAAATATAAACATTTTTACCTACACTTTGAAATAATAATCAGCATGCTTTTCAAAAATGTACAAGATACATGAAAAATTATTGGTGTTTCTCATACATCTGATGCATAAATAATTGAAATGAGGCAGTTTATCTCTCTCAAGAATTATAAAAAAAATATAAATGTATCTCTGGTTAAAATATATATATATATGTATAAGAAGTAAGAAGTTTATTCATTAATAAGTTTTTCAAAAAAGTATTGTCACAAAGTTTTTATTTTTAACAGAACAAATATACAGAATGTTATAATTTAAAACTATCATTTGTATGTAACAATGCAGATTTGAGTATCAAATATTTTATTTTATGGATTCAAAGAGATACACAATTATAGATATATCATCAGATATCAGAGCATATCATTGTCATATAGATTTAAAGGTAACATTTTATCATAATAAAACAGCTAAATGTATCTTAAAGCGAAAAAATATCCAATAGTGAAAGAATTAACTTGTTAATATAACACAATATGACGAAAGTTTAACATTTCATTGGACATATTTTAATACATATTACTATTTATTCAGCAAATGTTACAGCATAAAATGTAAATTTTGAAGCAATGCCTGAGTTTCCAGTATGAGTTTCAAAAAATAATTTATACATTAAAATTATTTTGTTAATATATTAATTAAAATAAATTCAGATTCTTCAAATAACTGTCAAAGAGACCTTATTACATGAAACAATCTTTAAAAAATCTGAAAATTCAGGATAAAATATTAAAATTAGACTCACACAACTTAAAAAGTGTATACAATTTAGCGGCATTGTAAGTGTTGGACATAATCACACTAATTCAAGGAAGTGTATAAGCATCAGAAAATGGAAACCAATACTGATCTTATAAAGGCCTTATACGCATTTTCGTACCTGATTCGAGGATCGATAAAAGTCTTTAGTACCTCTCTTTCTTAGAAATTGACTTGTAAGAACTACTTTGAAAATCGATAGACTTAGTTGGCTCTAAACGCAAGAAATAGCATCACCACTTAATATTTCCTGGAAAGCCTTAATTTTAAAGAATACCAATATTGTTAAATGGCTAGTTAAAACTTCCTGGACTTGAAAATGCATTTAAATTTCTTAGATATTTTAAAAAGGGAATGTCGCTTTGTGAGTTAGATTTTCATTCAAATTTCTTTAGGGGGAAAAAAAGAGCGATTAATATTCTGTCTGTAGTAGAATAACTTAAAGATTTTTTTTTCCTCGAGTAAAGCTTCGCTCTTCGCTTTTACATCGTTAAAGAAAGTAGGTGGATGGAAAAAGTTCAGTAATTAATTTCCGTCTTGTTCTTCATTTGTTATCTTTTTATAAAGATATGAACGATTGCTATTTTAAGGATTTTTAAGTACATATCTTTTCTTACGATTTCCTATTAATTTTTTTGTGTGTGTGGAATGTTAGGAATTTAATTAAGTTAATGCGATGTACCCCTAATTTACTTGAAATAATAACACGGTTTATAACATTTTAAATATATCTTTAAATGTTTACCCTTAGAAATAGGTGAACAGTCTTACCTTTATTTAAGCATTAGAATCGAATAATAGCTTTTTTTTTATATTTTAAATGTGATCAATAATTTTTCTTTGTTGGCATCTAGTTTCGATTTGTAAAATTTTTTTAAATAAAATGTTAACACAAAGAAAATGTATTGCATAAAATTCAAGCAACAGCTTATACTAAATTGAATGAAATATGAAACACTCTGAAACTTTAAAGCGTTTGTGCTTATCAGTGAAAAGTAAATAATAGTAATCTGTAAGTCTCCCTGATCTACATTTTTCCTGTTTATACTTTAGAAAACAAAATTTGTGTAAAAAAAAATAGACCGCATTACTTCATCCTTTCTAGGTAATTTTAATGTATATTTAAAAGGCATATATTTGAAAAATGACCCAATATAATTTGGATTAACTTTTAAGATGGGATTACTAAAGCCAGTGACTAATACATGTATTATAATGAATCAAAATAAACTATTCCCTAATTTAAATGCATTGTAGAAATAAAGAGTGTAAAAACTTTAACTAAGAGCTAACTTCATCGTGTAAAAAGCCACTGAATCTTATTATAATTTATATTTTATCGCCCTATTCTTCATTTACACACTGCACAAGTTAATTTCTGTACTTGTAAAAAGTGATAGTTAAATTAAATTTTCTATAAAAGAATATATACTTCCTCCTTATATGCTTTCTATGTAATTTCTTATAGAACCTTTGTAACCTAAAATAACTGCTATTACAATAACAGCGCAATTTTTTTTTTAATTTTCAAAAAAGTTATTAACAAATAATTCATGAAACTAATAGTTTGTTATTCTGTTGCGCCACATTACAATTCATTTCTATTCATTTCTTCTAAAATAATCGTAGTATCTTAGATGTATATAAAATAATTTTATATTGTAAGCTTTTCAGAGAAATAAGAAGTATATAACACTTGCAGCTCTACATTAGCTTATTTGTAAGATAACATTTATTTTCATATTATGCATGTACTTTTAACAATAACAGTATTAAATAAAGGTTATATTCAACAGATACCCCCCCCCCCCCAAAAAAAAAATTCTATACTAACGTATTACATGGCTTATTTAACCGTATACTTTATTTTTATTCAAAACAATTTTTGAAACAATATTTTTATTTTATTTAGTATAACCACTCATTAAAACAATGAACTTAAAGTGTTTATATTAAACCCAGTTCAATTTCTGATATAGATATATTGTGTATTGGTTTCTTCCTTTCTAGATTCCCAAGTAATTAGCTACTTTTTGAACTTGTACAGATAGAGGTATAGTATATACTTATGTTCCAGTTACATTTAATCGATACAGATTTTGTAATTTTCGTTTTAAGCTTCAATATATGTGCTCAAATAAAAATGATCCAAATATAAGTACAGTTACAATTTAATTCTGTAATGAGAAACCGTATTATTTTTCCTTAATATTTGTACAGATATATCATCAGTACAGAATGGTCTAGCTTCTAAGAAAATTGTTACAAAAGGATTCACAACTCTTATTTCTTAGAATAAATTTAATTTCACTTTGTTTTATTCACGAGTGAAATTATATAGTAATAGGAATCCTTATGCTCTTACAGTAATTCCCCCTGTTAGGAAATGAAATCGAAAAAGATATTATATTATTAAGTTTATAAATCACTGCTGTGATATATTAAAGGGATTTAAGCGATCGTTATAATCATTAAATGAATTTAATATGAGCACCATTTAATCCTTTTAATGGTTTTCATTTTATATAGATTATTTAAATAGTCGCCTTTTATAAATTCCAATTATTTTTCAACAAATAATGATGCCCTGGGAAGTTATTCATCATTATTAAGCAGAAGCCGAAGTTGATTGGTTGATCGAGCAACAGCTTAGTACGAGATTGGTCCCTCGTTTAAGGCTTGTTCGCTTCCTACGAAGATAATCGTGTGGAAGAATAAGGGTTGCAGCAATTTAAATTTTACTGAGCCGCAAATTCCTCACGTACCAAAGCGTTGAAATTAAGGGAATGACGTCAAATATCAAACGTCATCAAAGTTGCTTGTCAAAGCCTCAAAATTATGAAGTCTATTTGTGATGAAGGTCACAATTATACGAGGCTCAAAATTGTATATCTTCTAGTGAAGCTGTTCAATATACTGAGTACTTTCACTTCTTTAATCTTTGTTGTTAATAATTATTTTATAACTATTTTTATGCTGTTAGGAAAACAAAAAAGGCACATTTAATTATATTTTGTTAAAATTATCTTTATGAATCAAAACAAAATAAACACATCAAGAAAATAGTACTTTAATTAAATCGTAAAAATCGAATTTTAGAGGAAATGATGTTATTTTACAAAAACAAGGCAGCTTGTTTACTTCTTTGAAGATCTGATTGATCTATTATTCTCAGTAAATTGATAGCTTTAACAATTTGTTTGATCTTAGAGTCTTCCTTTATCTCTAGAGACTAGAATAAATTAAATACTTGACGAAAGCATTTTCTATCGGATTGTGGAACACTAGAAATGTAGATTGTTAGGAATAGAAAGAGTAGACTCGTCTTTCCCTTTGGTAAAGCAATAGGAATTTTCTTATTTACGTAAGCAACGGGCTTAGGAATGAACTTGCCGCGAACTAACTCTCGATGGGGTAAATGGCACCGAAGGATGAAAGATCTACGGAATTTATTTTTCCGTTAATGATCGTCAACTTCCATTCATCTGTTGCGCCGGCAGAATATTTCATGCCATCAGCTATATTGAAGACTATAAAGCAGAATTTAATCGATAAACGTTTTTCTATTGATGAGGATTTTTATTGAAGTCTTTCTTATGGTCTTTCTATAGTGAAATGTTGAAGGTTATAGGAATTTTGAGACACACAAACTTTCCAAGTCTAGATTAAGTTAAAGACATATAGGGTATTTTGAACACGCTTTGTAAGTTACAATGGCAAAAATACTTCCAGTCCATTTCAGTAAAAAAAAAAAAAAGATGGAATTGGGGCTATATTTTACTGTACAGGTTATATAAAAAAATGTTTATGCGTAAACTGCTGAAAACACATAAAATAAACATTTCAGAAGAACAAATTTGACGACTACAAATTAAAAAACTTTTTAACCTTTTTTTTTTTCCTAATATTTTAAGAAATCTTCCTCAAGATTCTGTGGGAATTGGTATTAGAAGTGATGGTTTTATTTTTATAATTTTTTTCGTGTCGTGCGTGGACACTATATTAAACAGAAAGATACAGCTATATCTAACTTTGAGGATTTTTTAAAAAGATAATTATTCACGTAAATCCTTATTCCATGCACAGAATCATCAAACATATAATACAAAACAAACAGAAAATGTTTCAAAATTTTATATAGAATACAAAAAAAATGTTCAGCATTTTAGATAAACGATTATCGTGGAAAATAAAAGCCTGAAAAAAGTAATTCAAAGTCTTAAATGTTAGTAAAATAAATGAAATAGCTAAAAGCAGATTTCACGTGTTCCAGTTTTGGATTTCACTTCAAATAGTTAAATAACTGGCTAACTTTTAATAACAATTAAAAATAATTAAATAACTGGCTAACTATTAATAACTGTTAAAAATATTTAAATAATTGGCTAAATAATGCAGCTGGAGCTGCAAAATTTTGTACATGCATTTAGAAATATTGTACACATGATTAAAATAGACATTTTCTACCACAGTTTAAATTTTACACTTATCATTCTGAGTTAACTATTATTCTTTAAATATTATGTTTTTTTCTTTCTGAAACTGGGGTTAAGCAAATGGCATCTTTGTCAACGACTTTAAAAATGTTTAGAATTTTTAGGTATTATTATTTTGCTTTTATTTTATTCATTCCTTTATTTTTAAATAAATTATTTTCTACATTTTCTGACCAATAAATAATGTATTACATTTCTATTATTTATACAAATAGATCTGTTTTTAATGAACAGTTTGATAGTTTTAGAGACATTTACCCCCTTCCTTAATTGAACTTATTTTTTAAAAAAAAAATGTCAACTTCATGATCTATTGATCATTTCATATCTTTTATAAGAAAAATATAAAAAGTAAAAGGAATACCCTGTAAATGTAAATATATACGTAAACTTGCTGTTTTTAAAATTTGAAAAAATTAACAGTTAAATATTTTTTATTATGTTTCACGAAATGAATAAACAAAAATTCATTCAATTTCGTTATTTTTCGTATTATTATTCGTATCGTTATTTCGTATTTAGTCAATGATCATAAATACTATTTATTATATAATTACACTATTTATTTACTGTATTAGTTTCTTATGAGGGTTATGATTCCCTAATCTTGGGTAAACATAAGTAGATCCAAACATCAGAGCATTAATGTGTTGAAAACATGCTTTTTTTTCCTTCTGAAATTATATGCACGATTTTTTTAGATGATAATGTTTTTCTCCTTCTGCATAGTAATGAGGTGTCAAACTCAAATATTTTCCAGCAAGAATTTTGATACTTGAAAAAGGAAAAAAGAAAAATATTGCCGAAACCTCATTTCAATAATAAAAGGTAGCTTATATTTAGAATGTATGAAAAACACGCTGTCAGAAAAATTGAAAATTTGATGTTGAAAAACTGTAACAAAGAAATGGTAAACACTTCAGAAAATCAAAAATGCTAAGCATAGAGTTCAGCATGTTTACGATGCTAAAAAGCTTTGATATATTAGCATTTTTCTTTGAATTTTACTTTCAAATCAAAAATGGATGTAATATCAGTTCCAAATCATAACAAGTTTTCCATCTTCCCTTTTGAGAATATTAGTAACTTGAAAATTATCGTGAATCTGAATCGTAAGATTATCATGAAAGTAAGGCTTTGATAGAAGATAAAAATTTTGAAGCTGTGCAAGATGGAAAGTTTTATTTGCTAAAATATTCAAAAAATTTACTTTATGTAAGTTATGCTACTATTTGTTATGAATTATTATTTATTATGGTTTCCTTTTTTCTCTTATATTTTTAATTATATTGTAAACAGTTTGAGATTCGCTTATAATTGTCTAACCTTGGTTTGGCTCACGTTTTAGAATGGTTTTATTCTGTTTTAATATAGTTCTATATATATACTTTTTTTTGGAAAGTCCCTTTCCTTTTTTTTCTAAGCTGTTTATAGAAATATGCTGAAATTGGAAGCTAACTACATTTATCAGTTTTAATATATAATAACGTTCTTGGATGCATTTGGTATAAGAGATTAATGAGGTTAAGTACACGTTTATTTATGATGAGAATATCGCCAACCATCTCTGTAGTTGAAGTAAATGAATTGGAATACTTTGCATTTTGGATAATTTTCTAACTTCAAGATTTTCTAAATGCATTTTGCATTTCTATTAAGTTAATTATAATTATTCTGTTATTTGAGGCTTAAGCGTGCTTTGGTTATACCTCTCATTCTGAGAACTTGTTAGCTATTTAATTAGATAATTGTTTAACCCTTGTAAATATCTGACTTGCAGGAATCCAGGAATTACTTAAGTTATTTAGTTATTTATATGTAAGCTAGACCTCTTACAATAATGTGCCTGAATTAGAAAACTGCAATTTGATTACCTTAATGCATTAAAAATATAATCCACTTAAGAATATTATGTTCAATTTTACTTTTATATATTTTTTTCATTTGGTTGAATTGTATTTAATTGCTTTTTTTAAGGTAATTCAATTTACTCAACAAATATTACACTTCATAAAAAAATATATATTTCTGTTTACTTATTTTTCTTAAGGTATTAAATGTACCTTAATTACAAAAAGAGAGGTATAAATAGTAATTCAATATAACTTGTTTTTTTTTCAAAATATAAGCAGTTTACAATAGAACTTTTTATTAATTAATATTGCATTGATACAATTTAAACAAAAACAACTTTTTGAATCCTTTTATTCTTGCTTGGAATATAAACCAGATGAGTTCCAAGTGGCATGAATATTGATTTTTCTATCTCAAAAAAACTACTTTCCTGTACAGCATCACGTGTTTCATTTGAAAGTTTTTCTGGCAAGCTTTAATGTAATACGAGTCGTATATAATAGCTTTTTCTCATCTCCGATAAACGTAAAGGTTTAATTGCTTCTTCTACGGCAGTAGTTCATATGAAATACGTATGTGTGTAAGACTCGATGCTGATCCTGGTGATATTTTATGATCAAACATATTTATTATGTATTGAAAATCAATATATATGTTTTAAGCTCAATAACAACTCACTAGTCTATTTAGAATTGCTATTAGCATGCAAGGACAAAAATTTATACATTCTGCTCTTTTTTAACTTACAATCTTTTTTTATTACAAAAAACATTGAAACTCATTTATGTTAATGAAAGCTATTTTATTTTTGGACAAAATCATACTTTTATTTGTTATGTGTGCGCATTGTTGTTCATTAGTTTACAAAGAAATCAGATTACATTTCAGTTTTTTTAATTCAACATGCTAAATTTGTGAAAATTATTTGTAATAATGAGTTGATTTATTTTTGGATTGTTCGTTGGAAAGTAACTCTTCAATTACTTTAGTACAGAAAGAATGTCAAGATTGCGAGTATATATATGTACAACAATTCTCTACTTCAGTTTTTTTTTTGAGGAATTTTATCTAATTTATGATGGTCTTGAACCTTTTAAGATATAACCTGATAATTAATTATTTTAGTTTATCCACCTAACTGAAAATATCATTTTAACCACAAGTTATCTCTGCAAAAACTGCCACGTTGGTATATTTTAAAAAATGATGTACAATTGTATCAGTCACTCCCTCTAACCAATAAATGCATTAAATAACGGAAATCATTGTTACAAAAGCTTCCAGATGGAAAAGATATAAAAGCTGAAATCTCCGGAACGTTAAGAAAAACGCTTTTTTCCATTGTTTGATTTCCGCGTGTGTTTGTGTTGCTCTTATTCGCTTTGTCACTTCATGTGTGTTAAAATTAATAAGATGAGGAATTAAAATCAGAAAACGTCTCATCAATCCATTTGATTTTTTTATATATATCAAAAGGAAGAGAAAAGCAAATTAATCTTTTAAATTTGTTGAAATTAATTAAAAAAAACTACGTCTGAAAACAAATCTACTTAATTTTGAGACTAATGCGCTCTCTATACTAAAGTTTTTCAAACAATTAAGTGTCTAATTTTTTGACTTAAATAATATTTTTCTCATACCAGTTTCCCTTTTTTTTTATTAAAATCCATATTTTAGTACTATGAATATCTGTTTATAAGTAAGGCCTTATAGAGCAGAGTTTAAGAAATAATGGATAAGTTTACAAGTTTCCTTTAAATTGTTTGCAAAGTATATATGTTGAAGTTTATTTAATAAAATATGTGCGTTGGCATTTATTTAATAAAGTAATGTTTTGACCGTTATTCTATTTTGAACTCAACCACTTTTGAAAAAAGTTTTTTTTTCTTCGGAAGCCAATGTACGACTTTCAATATGATCGAAGTTCCACTTGGTTTTTTTCAAGACATTACTACTCTAAAAATGCAGGAAACTGAAAAGTAGGTTTTAATATAAATATTTTTTCTACCGTAACTGTGAAGAGAAAATATAGTATGAAAACAGTCACATAAGAGTTATACAACCCAGTCATGTAATATCGAAGTTAAATAAATCTGTTTGTTTTTCAACAAATGTTTCATTAATTAAGTTAAACCTGATAATTTTTTTTTTTATTTATGAGATACTGTTGAGATTTTTTCAACTAAATCGAAAGAAATTTGTTATCAATGAGTCCAGATTGCAATAACATATCTTCTGACTCATACTTAATATAAATTACTACCTTGTATACAAATCATTATCACGGTTCCTAGATAAGCTATAAACATATATACATAGAGAGATCAATCTTTGTTCATTAATGACATTTTTTGAATTTATGTATATACATCAGAGTTTCTCAAACTGTGGGGCGTGACAATTCTACGAAGGGGGCGCGAGCATATTGAAAAGTCAAAAGCAAAAGATTACTTTAAAAAAATTATAAATTTACTAAAAGTAAACAAACAAAATACATTCTGACATAAAAAATAAAATACACATTTACACTGAGTATTACACTTATAAATATATCAGTGCTACACAATGTATTTTATAATTAATTTACCAATGCAAAGTTAAGAACAAGTTTAATAATCACCAGTGACCCATGGAAATGCCATATATAAAATTATATACGAAAATTAACATTTATCTTGATAATTCGTAGGGTTTATAATAAATCCCTTAACTGCCGATTAAAAGTCCTGGGGAGAAAAAGAATAAATAAAAGCAAAAAAAAGAGCCTCTGAAATGAGTAAATTCAACGCAAACACTGTCAAGGTCCTTTTATTCAATATCAAAGCTTTCGGAATAATTTTATATATAACAGAGAACAGAAAAGATCGTACTTCGAAAAGACATATATATATACGTCCCGTAAAATTAGCGCACTTGAGTGAGACGTTTATATACGCCAGTGGCTCTTAAGAAATTAAAGTCGTATCGTAGTCTTAGCATCAAAATATAGTATTATTGAATTCAATACATTGTTATTGTATGAGGGGGAGCGATAAAAATTGTGATTGAATATTGGGTCGCAATTATTGAAACTTTGAGAAGCACTGATATACATATTTTGCATTAATTCTCCGAAACTTTTAAGGACCTTTCTGATATTTTAGTAATGTTTAAAACGTTTTACAGATATTTTTTATTGTTGATTATGAGAGCCAAATATAAATTTAGTTTTTTAATGCCCCAGTTCACATTTGAGATTTTTTAAAAATATTTACATCAATGTGAGGAAGTCCAATAAATTCTAATAAAATTAATAGAGTTAAGTCTCGAAAACTCGTACAAATGTGGACTGAAAGGTGGCCGAGTTTGTGAAGAAGCTGGATTATTGAGAATGGGATTAAAAGAGAACAAGTATGCGAGTGTTTTTCTCAGAAAATATTGTACTGCACTTGTATGTATTGTTTGCTTGAGAATACAACAGTACATAAACTTCTCAAATACAAAGGAAAATTACGTACTCTATGTTAGCATAGAACATTTACTACATGAAAAAGAAAATTAAGGAATACATAGTATACAGTAATTTACCTGATCAAATACTGAAAATACTTTATGAAGGCAAAAAGCTGTCTGTAATGGAATTTATGCAATCCAATTATGCAAAAATTCGTTAATTTTTTTTTAAAGAAATACGTTATTTCCTGCTGTAGGTTTTTTTTCGACCTTCTAGGGGGTGGGGGGTAACTGAGTTATCCGGATGTGGCTAGGTTATTGAGTGCCGAGTTTTCGGATTCTACTGTTTTATCGTTATCATTCAACCCCTTTTTGTATGTCTTTTTTTAAGTATTTTTAAAGTCTTTTTTTTTCAAGAATCTTGTCAGTCATTTTAGCCATTTAAAAAAAATTGCTATCCTGATTCTAATTGCCAGAAATCTGAAATGCAAGACCTACTGTATTTTTTCATGGATTTATTCATTTGGTTCTTTACAAAAGAAAAATATTGATTCTATAAAAGGAAACTAAAAAAAGGCTTTAGTGGCTTTTATTTAGATACTTGTCAAAAATCAATAGTCTCAGTAGTTGGTCACCTGGTGAAAAAGGGTCCTCCTTGGTATCATTATAAGAGATACAAGTAATGAGTGCGTGTTTGATAGTTCGTTTGACCACCCGCCTCGAATCTTTCCTATGACTAGCTATACATAATATCCTCCTGTGATACCACTTTTATTCTCTACGAATATTGGCCTACGTAGGTTGTCCCTTCAGGCATGACATATCCCATAAAAATATTCCAGACACGTGTTTTACATTGGAAGAATTTATTTCGCTTCTGCAGAAATTTTCGCTTACTTTCAGCTATGAGAGAAATGGACATATTTTTGGGAGAGTACTATTTCAGACATTCAGAAAACTGCGTTTCAACCATTTCAAATTTGATCAGTGTTAAGTCCATTGATAGTTTTAAGAGCTTTCAGACTCTTATGCATATGCTTTTAAATCCTCTATTTTTATATTTTTCAATTTAAAATGTTCTCTTTCGAGGTTTTGGATATTCTGAGTTGAACCTTATTCGACAATAACATTTTATGTGTTAACGTGCTTATTTTTTTATTCTGTATCAAAAATTAAGCTTTTAAGAAGTGGAGGTACAATAAGATATACAATGTATTCTTGTATTTTGTATAGATGGAATTTGAAGTCAAGAAAGAAAATTGTACTTTTCTGAAAAATAGACGCGTCACTTTCTTAGGTTAAAATATAAAATTAAAAAATATACCTTATTTAATTTTTTTATTTATCACTTTTCTATTTGCAAATGTAAAAAAAAAAATCTGTGGTTTCAAAGATTTTGATTAAAGGTTTTTTGATGAACAATTTCAAAAATTTATCCAAAATATATGAACTAAAGTATTCTTTGCGTTACAGTTTACAAAAATTAACATTTTTTTTAAATTCCTAACCATTTGGAATTTTTGTAAATACTCTCCTTACCAAAAATATAACTTGCGTTAGAGTTTACAAAAATTAACATGTTTTTTTTTTTAAATCCTAACCAATTTCAATTTTTGTAAATACTCTCCTTACCAAAAACATAACTTTATGGTGTTCAATAATTTTTTGTTCTTATTAAATTTAAAGTTGCATAAATCTACTGATCATAAATATTTAAGAAATACTAATATAAATAGTTTAAAACAATGAAAAATTATATAAATAGTTACTTCTTAGGAATTGTACGTTGTGTACAAAAAATTCAGTTTCTTAGTATATTTAAAGGGAATGTTCAATAGAATTAAACATACCACTTAAAGTTGTAAAGCTTAAAATAAATTTAATAGTAGCTTGACAATAAGGACAGCTTTAAAAATGTTTTTAGATAAACGAAAAACATTTAATATTTTGACAAAAATTTCGGTTTTGATTTATTGGGATACCTCAAAAATCTCTTCTAACAAAACCCTTAACTAAAAATACAAGCAAAAGAAATCAAAAAAGAGTTTAACTTAAGCAAATAGATTTTATTAGAATACAAAAAGGTAAATTAAATATATATTGTCTACGAAAAAATGACTGTTTTAACCATGTATAATTAAATGGCATTTACCTTGGATTGATTTTAATTGTGAATATTAAATTAACGTAATATGAATTAACAAGAAGACTATTTAGTGGAACCACTAATGTCTCGGGAACTCATTTAGAATGATTACAAATCAAGTGTATTTCACAGCCCAGCTCCAGGGTCTGACTTCATTCTCGAAAGCAGCAATTATCCTCCAATTCTGTCTTAGAGCTTCAGAGTTATGGCCGTCCTCTAGGGATTCATTAAATCATGCACAAACTCATTTAAGCGCGCTAGAGAAATGCAGCGAGAAGGAGAGAAAGCGAATCGAGAATCTAATCTTGAATCATATTTATATGCTCAACGAAGCGCAAAATTGGAAACCAGTCTTTCACAAATACCAATTTTCTAAAATTGAAATCGAAAATTATGTTGATCTCCGACTTCCTCGAATATATATATATATATGTGTGTGTGTGTGCACGAATGTGTTGTTCATATACTTTAATAACTTATAGAAAATCTATATAAGATTGAGACGGAATGCTTTCAAGTTTTTCGAAATTTAAACATACTTTTTCTCAGGATCAAAGTAATCTGGTTTAATTTTGTCGAACTCAAGAACTCTGCTTTATTGAATTTTTACTATTTGCAGTATAAAGTAGCAAAAAGTTTGTAGAATTCAATTCATTCAGAATACTAATTTTCTCTTATAGATCGTGAATTTATTTGGAAAGCATAAAGCTCATACTTTTGCAATATCTATTTCTATTAGAGATTCGCAGACCTGGGGCAGGGTTTTGTTTATATGGAATACATGCTTACAGTACATGGCTTGATAAAAAAAAATATTTTTTCTCTTTTCAACAGAAAAGTAACATCTGGCCTAATTACCTCATTAGAAATTTATCTCTACCACTTAATGGATCTTTATACTAAATTTTGGATTTATGACATTTAAGTTAATTTTCTTACGTGCAGGATTTTTTTAATAAAACGCTTTTTCCAACATACTGCATTTACTAAAAGCGTAATACATTTTATCCTTTGTAGATTGTTTTAAAACATGCAAAATACAAAATGCTTAAATTTTATTGACAGAAGAAATTATATTTTTTTGTATTGAAAATTCACCAAAATGAAAAGCTAAAATTGTTTAAATTTGAAAAAACAAGCAGAATATATTTATACTAGCATCATGACTAAATTATATTTAAAAAAATTGAATTCTATTTAATAGCATTAACAAGGACTTTACATAAAACTTTCCCTACGCAATAAATATTTTATAATGGATTTCATTATATAACAAACTAAATTTTTTAAAACGAATGAATTAACAGCAGGATATATTAGTATTTATTTAAAAATTGAAGAAACTTCGAACATTTTCTTCTTCAAAAATGCAAAGAAACTTCTTAATAATGCACTTTTGTTATAAGCGGGATTTTCAAATATTTATTATTTTTTCTTCTAATTTTTATACCTACTTTTAAAGTTCGTTTCACTTTTATTCAGAGTATATTAGAATTCTCTAAAAGTATTAGCACAAATATATTTTACTATAAGAAAATAACTAATAAAATCTCCTAGAATTTGTTCAAATGTCTGCGGACACGGAAAGAAAATCTGTGTGAAACCTCAAATTTCAAATACGTTATCAGAAAGTAAATAGTAACTTTATGTTCAAAATTCAATTCTTTTATTCTCAGAAGAAACAAGAAAAATCAAATTGCGAGCTAAAAGTGACGGACTATTTTTTTATTTGGAATGTTTTTTTTAATCCACGTTATTTTCGATGCAGTTTAAAAAAAATTTTTCTTTAACAATGCGCATTCTTTGAAAACACAAAAGTTTGAGTTTTTACAAAGTTAAAATATGAATGTACATATAAATCCAAAGTTAAAAGAAACTCTCCACAGAAATTTTTATTAAAAAAGTAGAATACAACACATAACTTAAACCATATTCATTCAATTTTAAGAATAAAAAAGATGCTTTTCAGAAATTAATCACGTCTGATATTTTTATAACCGGCATTAATAAATCTCTCTTTCAGTTTTGAATGTTCTCATATATTTGAATCATTCGATTTCAATATCTGAAATAAATACCTTCTTTGAACAATGCAAACAACATATTCTATTTGAATTAGAAGTTATTAATCATTTAAGGTGATTTAAAGGATTTATTCACAGGTAGCTGATTTTATAAAATTCAACATTTCTCTAGTCTAATTGGCTTACAGTGTTGTATTCCCAGACATAGCTTTTAATGAAGTTAATTTCCAATTAATTCATTCTCTCATTTCATGAATGGCTATTTAAATTTGAATTAAATATTTATTTATCTTTATATATCTATTGAATTACAACGTGACTTGTATTTTTGATACAATGTTTCGTTGAAATTAAATACGTTTCTAAAATATTTATCGGGTTATAAGGGAAATTTATTAGAATTGGGACATTTAGTATTTTAGAGTTTCTTTAGTTTGAATAAATTTATTATTGAGTCATTTTCTATGTAATAAAGTTGTGGGCTTGATGCTGATTTACAAAGTGGAATTTTTGGGAAGGTTTTTTGTATTCTATAAATAAAGCGCAATAAATATTTCTTTTTTAGAATCCGGTTTTTCTGCTGCAGAATTTAATATTGATCGTAACATATTATAAATACAATTAAATACATCAGTAGTCAAATATGCTGAAATGTTAATCCTTTTATTAGGTTTATAATCTTTATTCGAGCTTGGATAATTATTAAGATAAGAATGACTAATGAAATAACTAGAGTAAATGCATTTTATTTACATGTGCGTTAAATTTTTCAATACAACGGAATGTTTTTGCATGGTACACTTCACCTGTTAATTTATTTTAAAATTACAATTACTTTTTTTTTCTGCTTCAGTTTACAAATTCTACATGCTAATTCAGTAAAACAACAATACAAAACAAAAGAGGCGAGATGTATGTGTGAATAAAAAAAGAGAACGTATCTTTGAAACGAAAAGGAAATTAGTTTGAAAGAAACCAAGAGCTACAAGAAAAGGGAGAGGAGAGAAAACAGAATACTTCCATCAAAATACTTTACGATCATGTTTAATTTAAAGAAAACACGGGACTATAATTATTGATGTTAACACTTCTGGACCCGTTTTCTAGTCGACGAAAGTTTTAGAAAAAGTTCCTGCTCGCTTTATAATAGGGGCTAAAAGTTCTTAATTTAATACACCTTGCGAGGGATTTTCTGTCAGTAAAAATCAGGGAGAGTAAGGAGTTCAGAACAAACAAAACCTCTTAGCTGTGAAATTTAATTAGTACCGTACTTGACAGAATGAATTGTCCTTGAAATTTCGTTAAAAGAACTTTTGTTTAATTTCATCAAAGACTTTCTCGTTAGTATCACACTTATTTATCTACCTACGACTCTTCGAAGCAGAAAGTGCAATAAACAAATGACTTGGAGTCAAGTGAAAGCTGTTCACCTTCATCTTAAATAATGACTTTTTTCAAGAAACAGAATTTTGTCGTCGAGTGTTTTCTAAGTTATTTTAAAGGAAAATAATGATACCTCACTATTTTCTCATGGGATGAACACAGTCGATCGCTTTTTTTATTTTTTATTTTTTCACCTTGTTTAGTTTGAAAATAAATGCAGCATTAATCATTTCGGAACGCGTCTTTTTCGAAACAATAAAGGAAATATGATGCTTTCAAGGGAGTTTTATTCAAATTTGTTTTCGCTATTGTATTTTCTTAGCGTGGTTAAATAAAGTTTTGTAAGCAAGAAAAATTTTCGAAAAGAATTTTCAATTAATATCCGATAGTTTAGAATATTGTTTTAAAGCTTGCAGATTTTTGCTTTTACTAAGGAAATGCAAAAGTGATACATACCAATAGTTTTTTTTTTAATTTATAAAATAAATTATTCAGTGAGAATTAAAAATACTTGAAACGTTAAAGGTTACTTAAAGTAATAACTAAGTGTTTTATTTTAGCTTATGTGTCTTCTTTTTTACCATACATAGCAAATAATAATAATAAAAAAAGAATATAAAATTAGCATTACTGATATTTTTTATTACTATTCCATAATAAGAACTTGAAACATTTTGTTGAAAGAAACACGGATTTATTTAGAGAAAATACCTAGACACATAATATAATATCGAAGCTTTAATTTACATTTATTATGACTACGAATACAAATTAAATTAACACACTCTTTGATCAAATGATAGATTTGATACTTAACTTGCCCTTAATCCAAAAGAAACTAAATGATTAAGATCCGAGTTGTTTGCAATTTCAGTTAAATAACTTTAATTCTAAAATTAGTCAAAAAGATTACAATACAATGGTCGTCAGCGAATATGTAATATTAACAAGTTAACTATTTACCACTGTTAGAAAATAAAGAGAACAACTGATATAAAACTTTCAATACGTCATATATAATTGATTTCAATATCATATGGTTCTAATTCAAAATATATTTCAATTTAAAAATATTTTGTAGGTAATTCTTCAATATGCAAGTAAGGAATGATTCATAAACACGAAATTGTGAATTAAGTCAATGTAATAACACTAAATAAGTTATATCTTTTCATTTTTTATTTCATGAGTAAATGAATTTTTTATGAACTTTCCAAATAAGTTTTATTTATTTGGATAATTTTTTTCAGAGATCATTGATATTGAAATGAAAAAAGACAATAATTGATCGATACCAGTTTGCGAAAAAGTTAATTTAGCCACAATTTATTACCTTTTAGACATACTGTAAGCAAATTAAATTTTTTTGTGCCTTATACATCTAGATTTAATGACATTATTTCATCATAGCTTATTGGATAATTCATATATTTTATTCAATCTAACAGTACTTGTAATATGAAAAATATTTTGAAAATATTCACTCTTTTGTTCTGCTCAAATTGCGAAGAGAATTAAAAAAGATATGAAAACATGCACGGAGAATAAATTATGTTAATGAGCTGCTTTATTCAATGATGTAAGAAAATATACCGAGAAATATTTTTCTTTTCCATTGAATCAGGATCAAGTTTTATTTTAATCAATTAATGAATCTTTGATGTAACTGAGTCTTAAAATCGATAACAAGCATAATAAGTTAATGAAATAAAACAGAACAAGACAATTGTTAAGAAATAAATTTTAAGAGGGATTATTATATTACATAAAACAAAGAATAGAAGTTGCTAGCACAAAGAGAAAGAATGAATGGAGAAAACAAGATAATAAATATAATTAAAATGCCGCAAAATAATAAAGATAGTTCGAATGATGTTATTAATATTGCGCTGCTGATAAAAATTATTTACTGATCTCAACGTTTCGAATGAAAACATTTTCATGTATCAAATTCTTTGACCATTTTTAAGCTATATTAAAACCATAAATCGATGAAGAAATAAAGGGCCTTTTCCAGTTAGGAAATATTGACTACGAAGCTTCAATTCGATCGATAATTTTCCGATAGCATCGAACACGTCTATGTCCTCAAAATTTTGCAGATGCTGAAAAAGCTATTCTCTTTTATTTTATCTCCAGCAATCTAGAAAGCAAAGGTTCTATTTTTTATGGCAACATATTCCTGCACGTATCTCACAATTTATTTTTAAGACGTATTTCTTAAGGTTAAGAATATTAATTTGAAAATTTACTGAAAGCAAATGCGTCATTTTTCATATAAATGACGTTTAATGGGTTTTCATATAAATGATGTTTAATGGGTTTTAATATAAATGACAAACTTAAGCGTTTAATAGGGATTAAAATTAAAAGGTTTTTATACCATTATTTTACAAATACATTTATTTCACTTAAAATAATGGAAAATTATTCGATTTATATAAAAATCTTTTATATAATGGCTTATACAATTTTTTGCTTGCTACTAATCTATACAGATTACGTAAAACAGATTTTGTTCTCAAAATACGAACCCTTTAATTTTTTAAAGAAGTTTTAAAATTTATGAAAGGATTTTGAAATGCTACTCCCCCTACAAAAAATGACGCACTCACGCGAAATTTGATTTTCAAATACGTCAAACTATGTATAATAAAAATTGTTATAGATTTACTACTAGCATCACTGTTGTACGTAAAATACTTTTTTTTCTGAATGCTTATTGAAAAAATTCCTTAAGAAAAGTGTAAATTCGAAATTCAACTGATTTTTAAAAAATAAGTATTGCTTTGATTAAAAGATGCTTACCAACTTTTTTTACATGTACTGTTAACAGTTGGAAGAAAAAAATTCAAAGCATTAGGTACTACAAAAAAAAATGTCTCAGCATTTTAAATGAAAATGAATAAGTTTTTTTTTTCTTTCTTTCTGAGATAAATCCGTTTAAAATCCGTCATCAATTGAATCGTACTGTGTCCCCTTAGAAACTTGAATATTACGTACTTTATAATGTAATTTAATGCACTAGCATTAAATACCAAATGGGTTTAATATGAATTAATGTATCTATACAAACTTGTAATTTTTCACTGTCGGAAACCTTCTTAACTGGTACTGATTGTGTATTTTCCTTCTGGACGTTGATTTTTACTTTTTATTAATGTAACTTCTGAAATAATTTAAAACTTTACAAGAAATTGATTTATTCTAAGAGAATTCAACACAGTTATGATTCAATTGACAAAATTCGATCAAAAACTGAAATAAAAATTTTCAGCCTAAAATATGCCTTACATATTTTTCTATAATCTCTCAAAATTTGAAAGCCTTAGGTTAAAAAAAATCAGAGTTATGATAACTTTTATGATCTCTTTTATATATTTACATCCCAATGGCAAATAAAAACTTAAAGCTGATTTATCTCAGCAAGAAAAAAAATAACTAGTATATCTTGATTTAAAATGCTCAGGCTTTTTTTTTCTATTGTGCTAAATGCTTAAAATTTTTACCTATTGATATTAGTACATTTAATAAAAGTTGATATGCATTTTTGAATCAAAGAATTACTTAGTTTTTAAAAAATACTTGAAGTTAGAATTTACCTATTTTTTAAGGAATTTTCAATAAGCTTTTGGAAAAAAAAGTATTTTACGAATTTTATTTATGCTGACAGAAAACCCATACCAACTTTTCTTATACATAGTTTGACGTATTTGTAAATCAAATTCTATGTGTGTACACTAATTTTTGAAGGAGAGAAGTAATTTTAAAATTCCTTTATATATAAATTTTTAAACTCATCTTCAAATAATTAAATAATTAGTCTTTTGAAGTATTCTGGGCTCTCTCTCTCACACACACACAACAACAACTGTTTGACGTAATCCATATACAATGGTTAAAAGCAAAAAAATTATAAAAATCATTAAATCAAAGATTAGTTTTATAAATCATACCATGTCCCCTTAACTTAAAGTGTGTGTTTAGAATCATCAACAAAAACTAGATTAGCAGTTTTGAGATATTTTAGGCAATTAAATTAAACTAATAAAACTCATATCTAATAAAGTGAATTTAATTAATTAAATTCTAATACGTAAAAACATTTTTCAAATTAATTATAAAATTCATCAAATGTGAAGTATTATTTCTAAAATTAATTTATAATTACGTGATTAGAAATCTCCTAAGGAACTTCATGCAATTCTTGTCACAACTAATTATAATTTATTGCCAAATAGTTTTTCTTTCCAAATAAAGGCTAAGTGCATGAGCTGTGATTCGCCCTTAGGGTTAACGATGTAAATACGCACTTTAATGCACACATTAATCAACAAAAGGAAGTTTTGTGACAAAAGATGGAGCATAAATTTTAATTTTAAAGTTTAATGTGTTCCTCCGGGAAATTGCCTTCCAACAAATCATCAGATTTTAAAATAAAAAAGAACTCATAAATAGTAGTCACGAAACTTGTCAAATTCGTTTCATTTCTGTCATTTTTAACTTTTTTATTTTTCTTCACTCATGCCCTTGTAGATTCTTATTTTCTTTTATTAAGTAGGAAAGTAATTAAAACTCTTTTAGTTATATATGATTTCATAATGATTCTTCATTTTAATTTTCTTGAGGGGGGTTTATTGATTTTTTTAAAGTACAGTCGGACCTCCGTATAACGAACCTCTATTTATCTATTTTGCGAACTTCTTCCTGGAACCACGAACATTTTACTATTTTCTTCGTAAAATAACCTCCAAATAGCTAAGTGCATTTTCTGTTAGTTAAACGAACTTTTGTGACGTTTTTTCGTTAACTTTTGTGATTAGATTTTATTTTTCCTTATTTTAAATATAATTCAGGACATTTTTCAAGTTATTCTCTCTTTTAGCTCAATTTACGGTGATCTTTGACTTTCAACTGATTTTGTCAGATGAAACTCACATTGAGCAATAAAATTGCAGTGATTTTTATATAAACAAAATCCCAAATAAAATTAACAGATTTTATCAATAGTTAAATTTAAATGCGCATATGATAGTGTATGCTTAAAACTACTTGTTAAAAAATAACATATATTTAAAATTACTTGTAAGCTTAAAATCAGAAAATATAATTGAAAAACTCATTAATTTTAATATAAAATTATTTTTTAAAGTTCGAAATACAGTATATTCTTTGATAATCTTTAAGAGATTAAGGGTAATGCAAGATATATAAAATAAATACAAATTAATTCACAAAAAATGTGTGAATAATTATTTTTTTAAAATAATACAAAATGCTTAGGAATTTCAATTTTTTTATGTTTCTAAAATATATTAAAAGATGAATCTCTATTTAACGAATTTTCCACATAACCAGCTTTTTTTCAGGATTTAGCGACTTCGTTAAATAGAGGTTCAACTGTATATTATTATTCTGAGCCCTCGAAGACATTGCTTGATACTTAATTCTTTTTATTTACCTGCCTAGCAGGAAAAAATTTAATTGCAACTTTTTCTTAAAAAGTGCCTCGTAGACATATTTTGTGGTGAGATGATGCAATAGTACTTCAGCTTTCGGATCCTACCAATCAGCGAGCTAAAACTAAGAAATAAAGCTACTAAAGAAAGTTTTCAAACTTCCGGGATAAAAACACAGAAGCTGCTATACTTTGGAATGAAAAAAAAGAATGCCTTTATCCCTCGTAAGGTCTGTGTGCGTGTTTTGTTGCTATTTCTCCGTATAAGTGTGTAGTTTTCATAATGTATCGTCAAATATCAAGGTAAATAAATTAATATTTATAACCAATATGTCAAGAAGTAAATATTTCAGATTCCAACAGATTTTTAAAACGTTTGAATATAAAATGCGTCAAATATATGTGTGTGTTACTCATTTTTTCTGTGGCGTTTATCATAAAAGGTCGAATTCAAAATAACTGTCACACCACTATATTCGATAACATTATATATTGTTGAAAAATTCTCTGGACAAGTTTCAGCCACTCTTCGACAGACTTTCAAAAACTGTCAATTATACGAAAGCGTCTGCTGCCTTTGACATTTTTTGAAATTTCAGAACTGAAAAGATCTATAACAAAAGCATCCTCAATAAAAAAAGAACATGGTTCCTATTTCCAATTTCTATAATCGTTATACATTGGAAAGCAAATATTGAATGATTGGGGAGTTGGACACTAGTAATGATAAATAAATTCCTGTATTAAAAAACTATTATAAACATGTGAACAGTATAATGTTTTCCTTTTTCTTTATATAACTAAACATATTATTTATTCATTTATAAAGGTATAACACACCTAATGTTTTTTAGGAGTTTATATCTTATGCTTTAGTTTTATTTGTTTAAACTTCTAAATGATTTCGGACACATTGTTCAGGATCCTGTTGTGAGATTGATATTCTAGAGTGACTAATAAACGACAAAAAGTAATCAAAATTTCTCTTAATAATTTATTCTGTTTTTCTTCGCGATTCCATTTTCTAAAATTCCTTTAAGTTCTATAAACTCCCTTTGTTTGAACTGTGATTATGACTTAATGTCTTGTAAAAATACTCCACATTTAAACTTATTCTTATACGAAAGAAGCTTTTTTTTTTTACAAAAAATAACATGCACTGTTATTTGTGTAAATAGGTACACACTGTTATGAAAATTATAAATATGTCAATGCATATATTGATCAACCGGATCTTCTGAATTAGGAATAAAATCTATTAAAATAAAAATAATAAATAATTTTGGATATTTATTAAAAAGAACGAGCATTTTTTAAGAAAAAAAATTAAATATAAACTAATGCATGTAAACTTTACAAAATACATAAAACATAAAAAAAAACTTGAAAAAACAATGTTTTCCTGCTAGTAGCCACTGATACGAAAGTTCTTTTAAATTCAAATATAATATACTTCTAAATTCAGTATTAAAAAGAGTGAATCAAGTAACAGAGACGCTTTCGCGAAAGTATCTAACCCAATTCGGATTGTCAAAACTCCTATCTCTATTGTTAAAATAAAAAACATGCATTCTTCCATAATCAAATAAACATGTTGTAAGAAAACATTTCCATATCAAAATGGATTCAAAACAAATTCCTGTTTTCGGTCTATATGAAAAGTCTAATAAATTTGCTTTAAAAGAACCTAGAATATTATGAACTATATCTCCTGACTTCATACGCCTAAGCTGATTATACACTACAACCGATAGTAACAGTTGGAATACAGGATTCTTGAATACATTTTGATTTCGTTTTAAGAGTTATTTGATGTCATAACGATATATATTATTCTAAAATGATATGGCAGTATGAAAGGAATAAGTAAGTTTATAGACGTTCGTACTGTTTACACTCGGGAAAAAATTCTTTTGATCCTTAAAATAAAATAAACTTAAAATTCGCATGTGATATTTAATGGCTAAATTCAAAAAATTTCACTGTTTTTGAAAAAGATTTTCAATTGAGTTTCTTGATAATAAGATTTAGAAAATGTATTTGGCATATAAGCCAATTTTTTGCTTACTGCTGGTACACAGATTTATATACTTCCGAACACTTCTTCAACTTTTTAAACGGTCAATTTTTTTTGCCCAAAATGGCACATTTTTTATTGCATATAACTAAGCATAATACTTAACAGAGTGCGAAAATGGAAGAATTTTGTTTTAATTTTCAATTTTAAAGTTTTCACACTCTATTTCACAATGATTTTGGAACATAAAAGCCTCTAAATGTTTGCTTTAAATAAGTACACTCAACATTCGATGAATAATGTTTCATTTATGAAAAGAATTTATCTCATACTGACAAAAAAAAAATTCATGTTCCTTTCGTTTTTCAAACTGTGAAGGAATTTGTGTGCAATTATATATGCATACACAACTGGAAGTATGGTGTAATACAAATACTTAATTCTAATGGGAACGGGGAAAATATGGGCCTTTTTGGATTATTTTTCTATTTTCATTTCTTCTCGAGCAACACATTGCACATTGCCTTGCCAATTCCTGTTCCTTATCGAATATTTTCGAGAAACTAAATTCCTGCCTTCAGTGAAAAATTTCTATCTTCACCACACACACACACACAAAAAAATCCCGAATGAGAAGTATTTCAGTATTATGTACAAACTGCATCTCACAAAAACGCGCTTGCTAGCACAAATAATCTCATTGTAAGAATTAAAAATGTGTGCAAATCAAAGGTAGAAGGAAGAAAATATACCAGTGCCCATACAGCGTACGGGCAAACCACAGTTAAAGGGTTAATTTATAACCTTACAGAGATTTTAACAAAAATAATTTTGAAATAATTCAAATGTAAAAGTAAATAGCGAAAAGTATTAGGTCCAAATTTTAAAAATTTAACTATTATTTACCGTTGAATGCAGTAATTAAAATAATTATTTGAAAATCGGATAATTCATTAATTTGCAAATAATTCATGAAGTTTAAAACTGATATTTTCAATCAACATATTGTTCATTTTCTGAATGCTACAAATGTTTCAAAAAGTATTAAATACTAGTTGGTGTTCATACTGCCTCATAATACTGAAGCAGATCTGAAACATATGTCGTTTCAGCGGGCGTTACTTTTTATTATCTTCTTCTCTGAGTGATTATTATTTAAAAAAAAAACTTGAAAGATGATTGCTGCTTTCCATATTTAAAATTTCTCTTAAGTATATGATATATTAAACAAGATCAGGAAATTTTTCAGTTTAACTACTTGTGTTCACGAACAAGTAATTAATTTTTATCATGATCCCATTAAAATTGTTGATTTCTGAGGATTTCCTTATATCGCTGTAAATAATACTCAAATAATACTTTATGTTATTCAAGTAATATAGTTTCAAATGAACTAATATAGCTTAAGGATATCTTACAAGTATAGTAAAAGTAAAATTATGGTTTATAATAAAATTGAGTCATTAAAAAATTTAATGGCATACTAAATGGCTGAAACTAAAATGGCATATAAATTATGTAGCTCTAATATTTCAATCTAGGAACTTTATTTGGTTATTACGTATAGAAGATAATTTTCCCATATAAAAAATATATATATAATATTTTTATAGATAAGGCAATTTCGAAGTATTGAGGCGTACGAGGGAAATCTCTCTCTCTGATTATTGCATCAACTAAAATTGTCAAGCCTGTTTCTAAGGAAATACATAAAACATTTGAAAAGTATTTTTAAACCCTAAGAGGTGTAAATATACTACTGACATCGATCTCAAAGAAACTTGAAACTTCATACTTTTTCTTTTCGGTCTATAAGACGCAAGGAGTCGGGGTAAGTCGTTTTCGTAAATTTTCTAAAAGAATGAGGAAACGATGTCCTTACTCTTTTCCAAACGTGTTTTGCTTCCAAAAATGCTTTTACCAAAACTGAAAAATGCAATTGCAAGGCTTTCAGAATTTAGAAGATGCTCTCAACAGCTAAGAAAAGCTATAGCAAAATATGTGCACCGAAACTGTGAATACAATTTTTAGAAAAAATGCTTTAAGATATAAATAGTGAAATATTTAAGCCTTCTCTCTAAGAATCTTACATCAGTTATACTATTACATGCTGTAGAACATGTTTTAAAAAAAGTTTTTTAACTGTTCTCGTTATATAAACACGCAATCATCAGTGTTTACTCCCCATAATAATTAC
>BMAV01004462.1:646083-675052 GCA_019973955.1 Trichonephila inaurata madagascariensis | reverse complement strand
ATTGTATAACCAAAACTCTTCAAAACTAAACCTTCAGCGTTTTTAAAACAGGATGATGTGTAATCTTGCATTATCTGCGTATGCGAACCTATCAAAAAAGCCTTTACCATAAATCCGATTATTTTAATAGCTTCTTCTTGGCTCTAAGGCTATAAACAGAAGATATATCTCTGGAGAAAATAATGAATGATTTTGTGACTGTCTTAAATGTGCTAGAGTTGTTGATTTGTATTTGTGCTGGACTCTTCGTGTCGCCACTTTACGCAGTTGTCCATCAATAAAATATGCATGTTTAACTTCTAAAAGCCTCCTCGTCATTTCAACCACTACAACCAAAAATATTTGAATATTAAAATGTCTAAATCAAATCCTTTCGTATATAATTAAGTTAAAAATTAGAAACTTTTATATTTTTATTTGATATACATAGTAACTAAAATAATTTCACTAAATGTGAATTCATGATAAAATACACTGAAGCTATTATTTAATGTTTATAAAAAATCACACACAAAATTATTTATATGTTTTCGCCAACACTCAACTAAGCCCTTTAGAAAAGATATTTTCGAATAACAAATGTCTCCCTTTTAGTTGCAGAAGAAGCAAAAAATAGCATTTTTAAAACATCATTCTATGCATTTAAACTGAACTCATACTGCTCCTGAAAAACCAGACACAACCGACATGCTGTTCGACAAATATACAAACATTTACTCAAAACTCAAAAAAAGAAGTTTTACAAATCTTTTCATATGCTTGGCAGTTTTTTTTTTCAAGTTTTCACTTTCTATGACATAAAAAAAAATGTCAACAATTTATTTTTTGTCCAGAAATTCTACCCTTCACTTACATGCCAACCAGATATGTTTGGTTCGAATCAAAGTATCAAATGAATTCTATGTTTTTGGCGTAGCGGGATTTTTGAAAGAAATTGACTAATTTTTGGTGACTAGATTCAATAAAAAAAAGCAAAATTTAGTGCTTAACAGAAAGGCTACAATTTGAAATTCTTTTAATTATATGTTTATTTTTCAGGCAATAATTTAACGAGGAAATTGCTATAAGACATTAAGTAGTATATTTTTATTGTACATTTATCGCTATAAATGTTTAAGTTTGCGATAACTGCGGTTAACAAATTGATTATTTGGAATATTATAAAACCAAGAAAATTAAAATATGTAAGATAAATGCCTAAGAAAGTGAAAGTGTCTGCGTGGCATATATTTATAAAAATTATCGTTACGTTTGATGGAAAAGCAGCATTCACTTTGGAAGTCAAAATTATCGAACATTTTTTATTCATGTAAATTAGATTTTCTCACACACACTGGACTAATACAATCTGTGCTTATTCTAATGATTTTGAATTAAGAAAAATGAACATTCGTAATCATTCAAATCAGTATTTACCGTTACTTTTCTCATTTCTATATTGCGCTCTTTCTTTCCAGGATTTATTTACCACTATATATTTTAAATTTATTACAAACAACACATAAGCTCCTATAAAACGCAAGTTGTAAATCTGCATGCAATTGGGAATTTTTTCATATTTTAGTCAAGAAAAAAAAATTAAGTATTGAAAACAAAGGTGAGTTATTTGTCTTCTCACAATAGACATCATGTAAAAGAAATCATCCGTAAGATTCTCAAATTTTACTGAAAATTAATAACATGGTTGTCAAAGAACTGTGTGTGTGTGTGGTTCCGTGGTTATTAATATTCATCACAAATACTTTTCCACTTGATGGGTGGAGTGGTTGGCTTGTCGCTGGCTTTCTGCAGCTAAGGTTGCGGGTTCGACAACGGTCCAAGTTGGTATATTTTCATGGTGCAGAAACTCGCATGTAAAAAATACCTAGAGTGTCTGTGTGGCTTAGGTGCTCTGGACAAAATTAAATCCTAGTGCATGTTCGCATCGTCAGAGCTTAGGTGCCTCCCTCTGGGGAGAAAACTGGGAGTCAAAATTACTTGTGGTAGTTAATATCACACCTATATGGTGCCGCGCTAAAAAGTGATACTAGCTCCTGGGGAATGTACTAGGTCTGTAAAGGTTGAAATATCAAAGCGCAGCCCTATTAGAAAAAAAAAATACTTTTGCATGGTAACTTATTTTATCTTACAGATTATATCATATTTTTTTGGGAACGTAGTTGTCGAGTGGCCATGGTCACAAACTTTTCGCTGACAATGTCAAGCGGTCATGGTCACAAACTTTTGCTGACAATATCGAGTTGAGGCTTCAAATCCTGATGTCACTAAACGTCGTTTAAGGCTGATAGCTCTGTTAAAGTTAAAGTCCTCATATACTGGTGTACAGTGGTAATTTGGAGATTGGTGTCCCTGCTCAAGCATTGTCTTTGATACTTGACTGTGGATCAAAATTGCTAAGTCCTTCGCAACAGCTTTTGTGCAGCTTCAAAGCGCGTCATTAATCAAAAATAAAAAATTTTGTGACATTTTCTTTAAGAAAATAACGAGATCAACAAATGAGTATTCATCATTTAATGAATCAATAATTATAAAAATCACTACATAGAAAAATGTCTTTTAAAAGAAGAATTTTGTGAAGATAAGCATCGATTGAATTTTTTAAATACATTACATCTCATTCTGATGTATTTAATTATAAAACTCCTATTAAGTGAATTTTACGTAGTACAGTCTCTAACTTAATATAACAAATTTTAATTAACTTTTCATTTTACAGAAACTGTGCATTTTTTAAGAGATGGTTAATTATTTGTAAAATATAAATCTTTCCCAGTTACATTTTACTGTTGTTAGAAAATAAATAGATTCTGAATTCATTCGAATATTAAATTTATAAACATTTAAGAACTAAGCTTAATTGTCATGAATTGATCTTTCGAAGCAATATTTACTAAGGAATATAAATGTAAGAAATATTTTCCGAGAAAAGATTTCTCGAAAGAGCTTATTCTTAAAACTTATTTTGCTAGCTGGGATCTCAAAGAACTTTCAAGTATTGTCTGTAAATTGGAAAAATTCAAAGAAAACGAAAGTAGTTTTCGTGAACCATAACGTACCACAATTATTTGTTTGAAATGAAACAAAAATAACTTTTATTTCACATAGAAGTACTTGTGTATATTGATTATATAAAGAAAAATGAATACATAAGTATTTAAAATTGAATATGTAAATGTTTTAAAACTGAATATGTAAATGTTTTGTTTGAAATATTTAAAGCTTATTTCAAAGGATTGAATATAAAACCAATATATTTTTAACAATATGTAGTTTATAAATGTTTTATATTTTAAAATAAAACACAATTCAAGACTTATACTCGTAGATTTGAATTTCAAAACAGAGTTCTACATATTTTAAAAGGCCAATATATGTTTATTGCAAACTTGTACTCTAGCTATGAAAATGAAGTGGAGAAATTTGATTTTCAGCTTTTTTTGGATGCGTTCCAGCACTTTTTCGAGTAAATTTTCTTATTCAAAAATTGACAGTACAATTATACGTTGTTATTCCAAAGGTTTCTACCTTCTATCTGAAAATGTCAATTTTACAATACTTTCTAAAATAAAGAAATATAGAACTTTTTTTATTTGTTTTTTTAAATAAACTCTCCATAGTACGAGCAACTAAAGAACTCATTTTTATTCGTGTAAAAATTAAATCTACCTATATTAAAAGTAACCATTAAAGCAGGACATTGAGTAATTTTAAGATATATTTCCATTTATGAGATTCTATGTTTAATTTCAAACAATTACAAAACCAAGAAATATTTGTTATTATTTATAATTATAAATTTATCAGCTTTATAGGTTGGTCAATAAATCATACTATAATTAAATACACCTTGTTCTTTCATAAATTACAATTAATATAAATCACATTCATATTCTACTATAAAAGTGTAATTAGAATTTTGAAAAGGTATAAAGTTTATAAATTATGCATTGTTATAATATGTTTTAGCTTGAATTAGTTAGATATATATGAAATGTGTTAAAAGTCAAAAGGCATTTTCATCTAGAAAATTTAAACATTAAATATCTAAACTCACACAGAGAATTTTAAAGGTAGGTAAGATTAAATTCTGGATTCATTGTCAATTGTAACCTATGCATAGATACTCGATAATTTGGATTCTCTCAACAGAGTTTAATTTCCTATTTGACGGTTGAGGTTACATCAAGGAGGGCTCTAATTTTCGTTTAAATATGTTACCTAATATGCAAATAGCTATTTTCGACTTGCGGAACACATTAGGTATCTCATATGTCTCTTTCGCGAATTCTGTAATTGATGAATAATGAGGTTTGGGAGGTGGTTTGAATGCACTCTATGGAATTTTCATTAATATGCAGGACGCCGTGTGCTGGGTCACGGGATTTTCAATTCTAGTATTTCACTGGAAACGTATTTACAAAAAGTAAAACAAAAGAAAGGGAAAGTTACATTTATGTAAATATAAACAAGTTATATATATATATAAATTAAGTCTATTCCTACTCAGGTCAACAGAGAAATTTTTTATTTTAGTTACTTTTTATTAAATAATTACAATTAATATAAATATGTATATACATACGACGGAATCACAATATTACTTTGCAAAACGCCTTTTAAATTAACATTAAAAACTTTTTAACCACTTTAAATGTGTAATTACATTTTTAATAAAAGTCGAATGTAATAGGTAAGAATTTATCTTAAAACCAGTGTAAGAGGAATGCTGACGCCTGACTAACATGATTCTTCAGGTTAAGTTAAATGTTCCTCACACAAGTTTCACAAAAGCTTTTTATCCAATGGTGCTGCCATCTAGAGGAATAATATAAACTGAAATATATCTCTTAAACTACAATTGTTCAATTAAATTTAATTTATTAATTAATATTTGAAAAACTATATTAAAATCGTGTCATCCACTATAAGTTTAAAAAAATGTATTTGAACTTAAGTGGATGAATAAAAAGCATTTTATTAACGATTGAAAATTTGAACAAGATATATATATATATAAATTAATATATACATATAAGGAGAGTGTAAACTATATATAATAGTAGGAATTGAATCAAAAAGGAAATTAAATTCAGCTTGTGAGTTCATCTAATTTTTCTTTTTGTGTATCATTAACTAATTTAAATTATTCAATAAGTTAGTTTTGTGGCAGCTTATTCAAAATTGGCCCCTTTGTGAAAGCAGACATAAACTCTCTCCCTCAATAAGATATATCTAACGCTGAAAAAAAATCATTCTAAAAAAACAAAGACTGTTAATTTTCATATGGCATCGTAAGTTAAGAAATAATCCAGTTAAAGAAATAATTTAAGTGCAGGTGTACTTACACATACACAGTTATGCTTAAAATATACACCTATCCCTGCAATATTTTTTCATGCAACAATTTTATAGCTAAATAGGGATGGCTGAAAATTAAGAACACAAAAGAAGTGACAGTTTAACGAGAAGAGTAAGTGAATGAGTATTTAATAACGAGCTATTGCAACTCCTTATTGCGAGAGCAATAGGAGAACTATTGGTGACGGACCTCATAATCTTGAACCTTGGCAAAGTAGTTTATCAAGAAAAGGAACAGTGCTTAAAATTAATTCAATGTAATTTTAAAACCAGTACTAAATAAAAATTTCCTTTCTCAATAGTTTAAATTTTAAATTTTATAAACAAATAATAAGTTATTACATATTTTTAAATGTGTGTGATGTGAACTCAAACAATAATATATTACTTTTAGATGGCATAACAATAGATTCAGGGATTAAAATAAAATAAAATAAATTTATAAGATTATAATATAAAACTTAAAAACTACCTCTTTCTATCTCGCGCACACACACACTAAAGAATTAAGTATAATGAATAATAAATACAAATAACAAATCGTTGTTCAGAAGTAGTAAAAAACAAAAGAATATTTTATCTCATTTAATATAAATAACTCATTTTTACACGGTTGAAGTTCGTTATATAATTTTTTTATTTTTAAAATATAGTTCTTGTTTTCAGATAAAATATTCAAATTAGATTCGGTTCCACAACTGCGTTTCTGTTAAGAAAGTAAACAAAAATGTTTGCAGAATTCATGAGATTGCTTCATTAAATCTTAATAAGAGGAATTTTTAAATCTAAATAACAATCTCTTTGCAAATACTACTAATCTCAGAAACTATTCATATTTAAATATGTAAACATCGTACAAAGATCGATTTAGAGAATTTTATTTTTTAACACAATAACTAACGCATAGCTTCTCTCTTAAATATACATACAAATCTAGATTTTCTCATTAACATTTCAAAACTATATTTAGCATTAAACATTTCTCATATTAATTGCAATGCATACTTTCAAATAAAATATGCATTATTGTTGATGCACTATGAAAAAAATATCTTCGCAGAAGCACTTATGAAGAAATAAAGTAGGAAAAGCGTGAGTGGGTGTGAACGACGATTTAATTTCGTTACAATCTGTCCCGTTATAACTAAAATGCTTAAAGTTTGTTTAGGTGCTTGATTAGACTTGACATTTTCGAGCCTTCATAATCTGAAGCAGATTTTAACATTCTTCTCAGTAATTGCTAGTAAAAGGCATAGCGCTTATGTTAATATGATGTATAGGACAATATCATTAAAGATGAAAGCTTGTCTCTATATATTAAAGAGAAGAAAATTTATGTGATCTGCGGAGTACTTTGCAAATTTTAAATCATGAAATAAAATATTATCATAAGATTAGGCCAGCTTTTCTCAAACTGTGTGACGCGCCACCTAGAGGGGCATGATAACTCTGAGAGGGGGTGCGAGCATACTGAGAAGTCGAAAACAAAAGATTATTTTTAAAAATTAATTTATTGAAAGTAAACAAACAAAATACATCCTGACATAATAAAAAATAAAATATACAGTTATAATATACTTATAAATGTATCACTATACTTATAAATGTATCACTATACTTAACAATGTATTTTATAATTAATTTAACAATACAAAGTTCAGAACAAGTTTAATAATTACCAATGACCTCATGGGCTTGTCATATAGAAATTTATTTACAAAAACTCACACATCTTAATAATTTTTGTACGGTTTATATTTAATCCTTTAACTGACGATTAAAAGTTATATTGTTAGCTCCCCAATAACTCTGTTTTCCACGTAGGCGTGCGTATGTAATGTATTGGGGGGGGGGAGAAAAAGAATATATATATAAAAATAAGGAAATCCTCTGATATAAGTAAATCCTTCGCAAACACTATTAAGGTCCTTTTATTGCATTCCGAAGCCTTCGGAATAATTTTACGGATAGCAGTGCACAGAAAAAAAATCGGACTTCGGAAAGACGTATATGTACGTCCAGGATATATAACGCACAGGTTAAGCAAAATGTATATATACGCCGATGGCACTGAAGGGGTTAAAGTTGTATTGTAGCTTTAGCATCAAAGTATAGTGTTAATGGATTCTCCCTCCATGCATTGCTATTTGTCTGGGGGGGCGCGCAATGAAAATTGTGATTGAATATTTGATCGCAAATATTGAAAGTTTGAGGAACACTGGATTAAGCAATAAACTGCTTGCTTCTATTATCTATTTTGAGAATGAAACAAGGCGTCAGAAGATTGAGCCACAAAATACTTGATAAAAAGGATTTATTATTGTACATAACTAGCTAATTAAACTAATTAATTTAAAGCGCTTAATTTCCTCAAAAACAACTCGTATTTGTTAGAAATGCTTACAAAAAATCTTCTTTTTAAGGCAAATCAGAAAAAGTTTAGCTTTAACGTATATAATCGGTTTGTGAAATTTTAGATACATTGTAATACCTTAGAAAATGGAGATGTCTCTTCTCCTGAGCATAGTAATTAGTTGTATTTTGAGAGTCACAAGTACAATGTGTCTATATCCCCAAGGGGTTTAATCCCATTTCAGGATAGATCCTCACAGTGAACAAATAAAATGATTGAACGCACAAAGGAGCAAGTTTAATAATGATGAGAAAAGGAAGCTAGCTACACAACAAAACGATTTTGCTCCCAAGAAAGGAGAGAAAACGAAAAATATAAGATTCTTATTAAAATAAAATAAGTTTAAGGCATAAATAGGAACATGGCTTTTCACTTAAGATACTCAATCCATTAACACATTTTAGTAAAATAATGCTTAAATAATGAGAACGAGAAAAATAGCTAGGACTGTCTGTAAAAATGTAAATAGTACGTCTTTCTTACTTGTAACACTCACACACACATATATTTATATATGGCCGCGGTAGCCGAGTGATATGGGTATTGGATCGTGGCTAGCTTTGTCACGATTTCAAGCCCAGTAAAACACTAAAGACCCGCCGTGTAGGGCAGCGATGCACACTAAATCAGTCGAGAGCTGAAACTTCCTCGCGTTGGTGGGGTGTGGTAGTTATGAGAGGAGGTGCCAGCTCAGGTGTCATCCACGTCACTTGACCATGGTTCAAAATTACGTGGTCCGTCACCAAAAGCCCTCGTGTAGCTGAACAATTGGTCAAGTGACGTGGACGACACCTGAGACTTCAGCGCCAAAATACAGGTGAGTGAGTGGAAGAGTTATATATTGACGTCACACTGTAAAGCAGCACGGATACTATCAGTGAAGAACCTCAATTAAGTAACGAGGGCGACGTCTGAGCTGGAAACCCCTCTCCTAACTGTCGATCGACACCAACAGGAGGAAGTTTGAACTTTAACAGATTCAACGAGCATTGGACCACAATAAACGGTGAATTGGCAAAATAAAATTAAGAGTATTATCCCTTTTCCAAATTTAAATACAAGCAAAAATAAGGAAAATTGGGAATGTTAAAAATATAATCACATGTTAAAGTAAAGGAAAATATATAAGTTATCTTTAGAAATTACATAAAGTCTTAGGGAAAAGTTTCAACCCCTCAGTTAGGCACGTATACCCTATTATTCTTGTTCTATAAATCATGAATAAAACAGTCAAAAATTCAAGGTCTAATTCTTTTTACGAGGAATCATGAATAAATCTGACAAAATATATGATCTAATCATTAAATGAGAAACGAAATGAGACGCGTTTCGAAATAGGATATTCGGAATAATATTTTAGGGAAAAAATACATAAGATTAGAATATTGAGTAAATATTAAATTATTATGTTAAGTTATTATATATTAGTTTTACCTTGAAAATATTTTAAGTATGATAACAATACAAACAGAAAGAATGTAACAATGTCTTAAAGAAAATAGGAAAAATAATCGAGAGCAGAATTATTTTGAATGAATTAATGATTTAAATAAGATAAGAGAATTTGTCATTTCTACTAAAATATACCATATTTAAAATCACTTTTTGAAATTTCCGAAAATATATCTAATCATTAACCTCGTTTGAAGAGATTAAACTTGTTTTTTAGTCCGATCAACTGTCTTTCAAATCCAGATTAAACGAATTGCTTAAAATAAAGATAATCAAATTTCAGTCACTGCTTGCATTCTTCAGAAATAATTAAGGCTTAGGGAACCGTTGTTGATTTTGGTAGCTTTTTTAAGCCGAAGGCTACTTAATGGAGTTTTCGCTTGTGGAAGGAAATTACCAATTTGCAAAGGATTTTTTAGTGATTTTTTGAACGCAATATGCTACCATAATGATATAACGAAAGGACACAAATTCAATTAGCTTGATATCATCTATTTATGTTCCAGATTTAATAAAATTTGAATTTGAGATTCGCGGAGAGCAATTTTAAAAAAAAAGTCTTTGACAAAATAAGTATTATTTTAATTAATTTTCTGTGGGGAAATATTCATTTTGGATAATAGCAGCACTATGTTGTCCAAGAGCTTAGGAAGCCAAAACTTATTTCATTCTGCCAAGAAGACAAATTAATAATTCAATTTTGAAACTGGTGTCAGTGTTAAGTTTGCCAGCAGCAATTCAAGAAACGGATAGGAGGATCGGTAGTACGCCTGAGGTTGTTTCGGGGGAGAAACTCTTTGCAGATAAGAAAGTCAAATAAAAGTGTGGGGGATTTTCCCAGGGTGTTATTGCTTACTAAATTGAATTTTAGGAAATATAGGTAAGGCTCCTTCTCATAACAATGACCTCCCCTTTTCATATAACTTTCTGTGACTTCAGGCAAAATGTGTTATTCAAGTCTCACAATTAAATCGCTTGTAGTTCAATGCACTCCATTAAAGAAATGGTGGCTTTGCTCAGATTTGATCGTCGATTGGTAAAAAAGTGCACATTTCGTTCATATTATATATATATATATATATATATATATATATATATATATATATATATTAAGGTGAAGGTTGGATGTGTCCACAAAACATTTTTAAATCTGCATTCTTGGTTCTTAAGGTCAAGAGTTTGCTATTATACTAATGTGGCTAATATTTCTTACTATTCTATCTAGTTATACTTAGAATTATAACTATTTGTGTATATATTATTATTATTGTGGATTATATACTTTTATATTTCTGGCTCCATTGTGCCTAAATATGGAGCAATTTGTGAATCACTTTATGTTTTTTTATTAAAATAAGCAACTTAGCTTTTAACCTAGTTCTAAATTCTTAATACAATCTAATTTTGGCTATTACGAATATTCATACTTATTTACTATTTTTATTGTTATCTATCATAAGTTAAAAATTAATACTTTGCTTTTTTATTTTATCTTCTAATAATGACATATTTATAGTATTTTCACACACCTTTGTCTATAACCCAGTAATATAGACAAATTACAGGTAAAGGATGGCTGGCCACAAATCATGGTTTAAACTTGCATTATTGGTTCCTAAAGCCAAGTTTTTGCTGTTATACTAATGTGGCTAATATTTCTTACTCCCCCCCCTTCTGTATAGTTATAGTTAGAATTATAACTATGTGTATATACTATTATTATTACTGTGGATTATATATATATATATATATATATATATATATATATATATATGTGTGTGTGTAATATATATATATATATATACATACATATATTCTTGATACTGAGGTTGAATTTTATAAATAAGGAATAATAACTTAAACAACAATATTTATAATAAAAAAGATGCATTTAATGTTCCCAATTTTAAAAGAATTCACTTTTGAACAGTAATATTCCTATGCCAATTTATAGAAATATAATTCTAAGTTTTATTTGCAACATAATAACTTACATAGTTACCAACAAATTAGATAAAATGCAGAATTTGAGAAACTATTACAAAATTTTTGTCTTAAAATATTATTACGCCAGTAATTTTTTAACGCACATATCCTCACAAATCCTTAATTGTTTCAAAAGTAAATAAAAATTAAATTACACATGAAGGTATTGTTTTACATTTTTGTAAATTTAGAGGCCTGATTTTCATTAGCTATTCACAATAAGTTTGTTTCATTTTTTTGGAAACAGTAAGCAAAAAAACTCAAATAAGGAATTAATTCTAGGAACGTACAGATTGGTTACAAAAACCTCCCAAATTATTAGCAGTGAGCCGTCAAAATACATACAACAGTCAACATCCTTCATTATATTTACAAAGTTGTTTAACAAATAAAACATGTTATATCGATTAATTTTTCCTCTTCTATTGTGTTTACAAGAGAGAAACTCTATTTCTTTTCAGGCAGTGATAATTGTATTACATTCACTTCTGTACCTCTATATATTTTTTTAAAAAATTAAAAAAAAAATGTTCTTTACATATTATTAATTCTAACATCAGAATATAGACAAATGTGTGAAAAGATAGTTTCTTTTAGATAAACAAAATGTAATTCTCGAGAGGTTTACAAGGATAAAACACTAAGATCTAGGCTACGCTTTTTGGAGATATTTGATGGAAAAAAAAAGATTTAATTTGAAAAAAAATGTGTGTGTGTTTCTATTTAACTTGAAAACTCTCACAATAAACATACATAAATAAATATATTTTGAGTTAAAATACTTAATCTCCTGATAAAACAATGTCTGAAACAACAATAATTAAAACTCAATTTCGAAAGATAAATATTCATTAGGTTTTTCCCCTTCCCTTAATGTGAGATCAATATTCTTTTATATTCTACACTCTACATTGCATTGCTTATAAAAGCGGGCACATTTTGCTTCCATTTTTACGGGAAAATTAATCCATGGATTAACAAGTTTTCCATAATTACTGAACATAAAAATTCTAAACCCCTTAAGAAATTTCAATTGCAAAATTGCTCAAAATAGATCACACAATCTCTCAACTTCTTTCAGCAAAATTAATATTCTAAGAAAAGCTCAAAAGAAATTCTTTATCTATCCCTTTTTAGTTTCTTTTTATTTCTGAGAAAAGACTTTTCTTGATCAAATACTTTTGTGTTTCAAATTACTGTTCTATTTAGTGGACTAAATAAATTTTAAATCTATTTTTACTATTCTAAGATTCTACCTCACTCTCGGCGTCGTATATCATTAAAATTAAAAGCGCAATTCCTTCGATTTTTCGATATTTGACGGAATAAATATTTTCCATTTGGTGTTCTAAGACTATACTTTCTCGTATTTCAAATTAATATATGTGCAATATGCATCAGGTATCGAAGAAAGAATTTTTGATGAATTCATTTACTGTTTGGGGGGTTGTATTATATTTCTTTTACATGAATTCAATTGTCTTTCGGTTTAAAACAATATTAAATTCCATGGACTTTTTTATTCTTCTGTTCAATTTATTTTAAATAATGAAATATTCGCGAAGCTGAATTTTTCAGTTTTCCGAATCTTCTGTTCGAAAAACGAGCAAAAATAAATTAAAAAGCCCACTGATACAGCGGATTCAATCAACTTAACATTTCAAAAAGTCTTCCTTTCCAGGAACATTTTTCCTGAAACAATATCATTTTCAAATGCAATAAAATTGGGATTTAATTAAATTCAAATATTTCTTTTAGAAAAACTATTGAAAAGTTTTCAAAATATCTAATTAAAATCACTTTCAAAGAACATAAATTATAGGAAATTGAAAAGATCTATTTAAAGACCAGTTTTTCAAAAAAAAAGTAATATATGATACATTTTAACTCGTATATCTTGATTAAATTTGAGCTTTAAAGATTCAAGTAATGGAATGAAAATGAAAAATTAAAACGTTTTGTGTTTCGTATCATAAGGATAATTACTTTTTGGCTTTCTACGAATCATTTTTAATTCGAAATTAAATCTAAATAAAATGAAAGTAATTCATTTGCTTAAAAAGTAATATGATACATATTTTTGGTTTACTTTTGAATAGCATATTGAGTTTTTTGCCATTACAGCTATAAGAATAATTTAAAATATTTATTAATGCTACATTTGTGGATTATATTATATGGAAGAAAATATTGTCTGGATATATGTATAATTATTTAGAAATTTTAATACTTTACACTTATTTTATCACCGATTCAAATACAATTTAATTTGACAAGCAAAATAATACGACCGTAATTGAAAAATCGGCAATTACCTGCACCCATTCTTTTACGCTGTTGCTTGTTTTTTACGCATTCAAATCCTTATGCATTCGGATTTGCTTTTATGTTCAGTATGAAAAATGGCCCTGGATTACTCTTAAAAGTTAGTTAGGTTTAATATATATATTTCTGAATTTCTTTGCTTATTTTTTATTTACAATTTTCTGAATGTAACAGAGTTTAAATAAACAGTTAGGTCGACAAGAAAATTCAGTAATTTTCTACTAAATTCTTTAGCACTAAAATGATTATTCAAAACCCTATTTAATAATCAAATAAATATATAAATTAAGAGTTAAAAATAAAATCCCTATTTAAATGGAAAAAAAAGAGAAAAGGTAACTTCTTTATTTAAAAATTATGTTACATGTATGTTCTTTTAACACAAATTTATTTCCAAAATCCTAAGACTGAGGAAAATTATTCAATACATAACGAATCTTCATACCTTATCAGTTAGCAAAAAGAAAAATGAAAAACAGTTATGTTAGATAAAAGTAAGAACTTTTGGCTCTATTACATATATCGGAATATGTTTGGTGCGTAAATTTTTAGAAATACTTCCTACACTTCCAAATAAATCATTGCCTTAAGTCGGAGACAGCTTTAGAGCTTTAGAAGATATAATATTTTTCCATTTGGGTCAATTGATTTATATATATATATATAATATATATATATAGTATAATCAAATAAAAGTGTAAAATTTCTAAAACCTACAATGCCAAAAAAGAAAGAAATTGGAGTTCAAAAAACACAACAAATGTAGATACAAAAAGAGTTTTTGGACTAAACTGGAGACCTATTATGATTTCTAAAGCTGTCGTTGAATTAGGCCAGTGATTTAGGGTTAAGAAATGCTTTATGGATCCACCTTCCCCGTACAGCAGAAGTTTTCGACATAATAGAAAAAAAAACAGAGCCATGTTGAAAAGCTAAACCTATTTCTAAAACATGTGGATGCTAAACTTGACAATAGATTAAAAGGAAATTATGAATAGAGAACATTAATGTATCTCTCAAAGAGAGGAATATTAAGAATATATATATATATATATATATATATATTGGTTTGTTGTTCTTGGTTTTCGGAATTTTGCCTTTCCTTGTCAGGTAGGACATTTATTTTGTTAACTATTTCTTATGTTTATTACTATTTCTTAGAAAAAACTTTTAACAGATTCATTAATAAAATATAAAAATTTCCTTTGACAAAAATTTTAAATAACCCATAGAAAATTAAAATTTTAATCAAAAGACAGAGGAAATTAAAGCCGATTTTGTGTGTGTGTGTGAATCCTAAGGCTATTTATTTTAATGACTCTTTTCCTTATTTAGGAAATATAAAAATGTGTTTATGTTATTCAATTCTGTAAGTTTAAAAGTAATTGATTTACATTTTTAAAGCACGTGAAAAGCACCAGAATTATTAACTGTTGAAAGAATAAAAGATTAATTATATTCTCCCTTTTGGTTATCATATATCGCGAGAAAGATGGCACCATCTGTAGAATATCGAATGGGAGGATTAACAATACGCAGAGGTGAACAAAAGAGAGATCCCACTAAAGGTTGAATTAAAATCGTTACCGAATATTCGTTATGTTAGGCTTCTGTAAGGGAGTGAATAAGAGAGTTACCTGGAAAGATATTTGCTACATAATTCTTTTCTATTCTACCACTGCTCGGAATTTTAATTAAGGATAAAGTTTCCTTTTGCAAGAAGTTATTAACATTATATTTATATATATATATATTAGAATTAAAATCTTTTGAAAAATGAAACTGAAATTATAAGAATATTTTTCATTAATTTTAGTTTATTTCAAAACATTTTCATTTCTTTTCTTTTCAATATATTTCAATTTTGCGAATTCAGAGCATATATTATATATGTATTTGCAATAAATTATGTTTTGGTATTTTTTTCCAAATTTCTCTGATTCTATTGAAGTTTCTTCTTTTTTTTTCATTCTAGTTCTGAAATACCTTTTCAGTAAACATATTATTTTTTTATATTATGTTTTGTATTCACCGAATATATGTCTTAATAAAACTAAGAAAGATATAGTTACTTAGGAACTAATACAATACTTCTGAAAAATCTTGAGAATATTGCAAAATAAATGATATGAAGAAATAACAAAACTCCATTATTTCTGTGTGTGTTTAAGACAAATAATAATCCCTCTTTGTGTCTTTAAAATAAACTCCATCTTATTTCTATTATTATTTCTTGAGTATTACTTTAGTACAATACTTTTATCTTTCGTAATTTTCACACTGTGTCTTTTTTATTAGATACAAATAATTTCTATTTCTTCCTTTTCTTCGTTAAATAACGAGCTTGAAATTATTCTGCTTTTAAATTATTCTTGAAAGTAGTTTGTATATTAAAATAGGCATTTACGTTTTAAGATCCATTTAAAATTTAGGAGTTTGTATTTGTTTCACAAGTTTTTGTAGCGCCAATCAATTTAATTAAAAATGAAACCAATGCCATAAAATCTTTTTAAATACATTCACAAGGGCAAAAAGAAAAGGAATATATGTATATATATATATATATTAAGAGATTTTCATAAAGTTGAAACTTTTACAAATTGAGGGTATGATTTTAAAGAGATTATTTATTCTGCGAGATTAATTCTTTCGAAAATCCAGTTTTATATAGCTCTGTGTGAAAATTAAATACTTCTTATACTTTTTTCCAGCAATTACTCATAGATATGTACTAATTTTTCCCATCATCATCATCACCCCCTTCATTATTGTTATATATATTAAATAAATTCCTTTATTTTAATAATTTTATTTAATTAGTTTTAACAAAAACATCCAAAAATACAATATTTATCCATATATATATATATATATATATATAGATAGATAGATAGATAGATAGAGTTACATATTGAGTTTTTTAATATATATATATATATATATATGAATAATTTTACAATAACACTTAGTAATATTTTACTATTTCCTACGTTTTTCAGTCGTTTTAATTATTTCTTGAAAATAATATAAATTTTCCAGGCAAAAAATTTTAAAGGTAAGTATCAATAAGCTAATAATTCACATTAAATCTTAAAACATGCAAGAAACGATTGTTTATGCTTAATGAAAGATTGTAAAATGTAGAAGATAAGTGTAAACATAAAACTGCAAGAATGATAAAGCACACAACGCTATCAGATTTTCATAAATATAAATACACTTTTAAACAATCTTTCTTAAATAATTATTATTATACTTAGCTCACATAAAGTACAGTTTAGTGACGAAATAAATTATTGCTAAATATTTGCATTTTCTTTATTTAAACGGTATCAATGATTTTTCCCTCTTAATGGAAGTATTTGTATAGTGTACTTACATTATCATATATATATATTGGAGAACAGGCTTATAATTATGCTGTTTTACTATATGGGAAATACCCATTCATTTTGTTCTGGGATATAAATAAAGATAAAACTCATACAACATCAAAATGAAATACAGAGAATAAAAATCCTTTAGTCGTTTAGTTATTTTTCTAACAATGAATCTGCAAATCAAATAGGTGAAAGCACTAATTAGAGAGGCAACAAATTTGTAGATAGTATCTTTTCATTTCCAACCGAATTTCTTATCACCATGTCTTAATTCCATGAGAGTTCCTATTATTAAAGATTTTGCCGCTGCGGTTGTCTTTAATTTGAAGGCTGCAGCCTGGGCTTATTTTCAGCAATAGTGAATCTCACGCTTTGCATGTAAATTTATTTAATGCGAAGGTATGTGCCTTGTTTGATGCGTCACATTAATACACGCTAAATGCCTTTCATTACGAACTACTTACGACAGAAAATTTATATATTAAAATACCGCTTAGTAATTTGAAGGCATGGACTCGTTTAGTTTGCTTAAGGCCACCCTGGATTTTAATAATTCTTGCAGAAATTTCTTAGTTTTACGGTTGGAAGACGTGTTCATCATTAATGTCCTGCTTTAAAACAAGAAATTAGGTGTTAATGGCGAGAAATGTAGTACCTTCCTTCAAGCTTGTTATTATCCAAAATATGATAAATATATTCCAGGTCAAGATTATTAAATGAACAAGCTTGATGATTACGATCTATAACACAACAGTATTCTCAATTTATTTTGTCTAAATTAATGCGTTAAAATTGGAATAAAATATAACATTATACGTTTTCAAAAATAGAATCATTTGAAATTTTAATCTACGATGATTCTAACTTCTTGAATGAATAAAAAGGCATTATCAGTTGATATTCATTTCATATTTGTCACAATGAAAATGATTACAATTAAAATTAAATTACCATTTTTGCTTACTTGCTAAAATTTATGAATCTGAAATTGAACACGTTTGCTAAATAACACAAAGATGAAATATTTATTTATTACATTAAGGGCCGTTAAAATATCGAGAAAATAAATGATACTTTATTGCATATTAAATGTATCAAACTCTTAGCATAAAGAAAACCTCTACGGTGAGAATTTGATGATTAAATGGAAATATGATTATCGGTATATAATAAAGAAACATACGGTATTTTGAGACTCATAGGTGCATGAATGCATCAGCAATCAAAAAACATTTTTCAGTTTTCAGAATTGCTATTTCAGCTTTTGCTGCAGGCATGAGTCATTTTTTACCGTTGAGATAGTCAATTTAAGTACCTCAAAATGCTTTTCAATATTTTACATTTTTGTGAATACGGAACTTCAATGAGAGTTATTTAGTTATTATATACCATCTAGGACTAATGCAACAAGAAACTATCCTCAGTTGAGAAATTTTTAGGGAACTAGTCGTTTAACTTTAATTTAGAGTGATCCTTTTCAGAAGAAATAAAATATCTATAAGTATTTCTTCACTATATATTTTCTTATTACATCTGAAAACCAAAAGAAATTTTTCAAACTAAACTTTTTGAAGCAAGTAGGCCTTAAAACAGCTTGGAATTCCATTAAAAATCATATCCAAGTTAAAATATTCACATTAGTTCATTCACTAAAAATATCCAAATAGATACCGTAGATGAGAAAAAAAGTACGCTTGACGAAAACTATAACTTATTTTTTGGATGTACCATATGTATTTTCTAACATGTTGATCGAAAAAGAAGCTTTTAGTTCCCAGTGTATACATATTTAACCAAAATAAATACATAATTGGAATTGACTATTGAACAGAAAAGTATAAACAATTTTCTCTCGGAGAAGCAAAGCATAACATCAACAGATGTCTATGAGTTGAAATAAGTTACTGGAGGATTTGTTTCAGGGACAAAATCTTATTTTAAAGACATTTTCTAAAGCCCAACATGTCAAACACCACTGTGTTTTCGTAAACTACGTCGCTCGCATTACTTCGTTGAAAACCGAACGAGGATTACGTGAAGAAAAATATTTGTTTTCCAGCACACACCGGCGTAAAATGTTTGTACAGTAATTCTTTTCAAAGGAAACATTTAGTCAATAGTGTCATCTTTGGAAAACATACATTAAACAAAGATAAGTATGTTTTGAAATAACATTGGAGAGAAATGCAAAATAAATATTTAACTCAAATTATAAACATCAAATTTAAAATGTATACTTTTGTTCCTATGCTACGTACTCATATGAGAATTAAAAAAGAAGTAATTATACAAATCACATTGATAAGCATTCATTTGTTAAAATGTAACTTTTAATACAGCTTAATTTTGTTAATTTAAAAAACACATGCAACAAATGATATCTTGCAATGCATTTATAAGAATAACAATCCTCAATTTTTTAAAGGTATAATATAAAACTTATTTCAGTTATCGTGGGAACATTAAATATTTTCTGTTGAGATTAAATAATAATAATTCGTCGTTTATTTAATTTTTTAAAAATATTAATGAATCAAAATAAAAAAGACTAATAATATTTTTACAATTAAAATATTCATGTTAAAAAAATCCATCTTTTCTTTTTTGAATGTTTAGTGAGGATTAGAAGTAATTCTTAACTATACATACATTATAGGTATATTTAGAAAATACGTGAAAATGGATAGATGAATATATATATATATATATATAAATTATGGAATTGAAAACCAAGAATAACAAACCAAAATATTTGCAAAAATATATGTAAAAAAATGTCAATTGACCAAAATGGAAAACTATTATATTTTCAAAATCTGTCACCGACTGAGGGTGGTGAGGTAGGGTTAAGCAAGCTTTAAGAGATTTCAACCTTCCTCTTCAGTAGAAAAGTTATAAGGAACAGTACAAGAAAATTGTAGAAAGAAACCAAGTTTGAAAAGTGTCTTAAGCATAACTATAGCACTTGTAAGCTTGCATTACTCAAAAGACAATTGATACAAAAAGAATGACTATTGTAAAAATAGCTTAAGCTACAAAATGATGCAGACAAAAAATATACATATAATATCAAAATTTCTGAAATTGTAATACATGCACTTGAAACTGATATTTTGAACTACTGTTACCGTGGCTCAGATCTAAAATAAAACTAATTTTTTTTTATATTAAAAAAATCGAGAACTGAATATATTTTACTAGGTATACTTCCTATGAATCCTAAATCCCTCAAGCATACTTTGATTAGGGGACTCAGTTTCTCCCACAAAATTAGGAAAAGTGAAATACTGCGTGAAATCATGTGTAAGAAAAAGTTTTAGTACAGAAGGTAATCAACGTTTTCTCGAACTAAAAGAAAATGAAAGCATCAAAAAGAGAAAAAGAAAGTAGCGATGATCAATTCTGGGTAATAACTTTTTCTTGCCCCAAGATTACCACCTTGGATTTGATTCTTGAGAAAACTTCACTTTCTCTTGCAAAGTGGTTTTCGAGAAACCAGAAGTATAAGACTTATATAAGCCTTTCTATATCGAGGTGGTCGATATTTCCTTTGAGATTAAATGTGCCGTGTAATAATTTATTTCATTCTTTAAAGAAATTTATTGAATATATTTAGAAGAGAAGAATTCTTTCTTCACTGAAGTGTTGTCATGTTTTGAAATCTGATTATTGAAAAATTCTGTGTTCATAGGATGCATTGCTTGTAATCAGTATGATGAAAAGAAAGTTCAGGAAGATATAAATGATTTATATTGAGATTTTAAATTACTTAACCTGTTCTTTAATATTTCCAATAGTTTTCGACGCATTAGTTTTTAATCACCTGGCCAAATAGAATTAATTTAACAAAGCACCATTTTATTTGATTTCTCTCCCAAATTTATAGTTAATTATGTACTTTTAATTTATATCTTATTTTCTTTTAACTTCTGAATAATAAATTTAATTATAACTGTCATGTTATGTACAAATGCACTGCTGTCCTTTATATGTTTGCTTTTAAACATTTGAGGACATAAAATTATGGATATTTTCCCTGAATTCTAACCAGTAGAACAAAATTAGAACCATAAATCAGTTTTGTTTAATAAAAAAAAGTTTTACCAATTTTTCCTCTCTTTTAATTAATTACATACATCTGATTATTAAGAGTTGACCTTACGGAGGTTTTCTTACATAGAAATAATATTTATAGGGAACATTACTAAGAAAAAAAACGCACAATGATTAAGTTAGCAAAATTCATGTAAATATAAAACTAGTTTTAACTGAAAAGAGAGACACAATATTCATGCCAAGGAATTTTTTGATTTCTTTAATATTCAAAAGCTTATATTTAATCGAAAGAACAAAATGTAAATCATTTATAAGAGCACAAACACACGCGTTCAGATTCGATATAAACACTAAAATGTTTGAGATTAAACACATTCCTTCTCTGGTCTTTAAGTTTTAATACGGAGCTGATATCTTAATTTTTTAAGAAACAAACTTTCTCACGATTCCAGTCTTATCTGAAATTAATTTACTTTCATAAATAAATTCATCTGGAGAAGAAAAACCTATTTAAGATTAAAAACATAGCATAATGAATTTCTGAAAGTACAACCACAGTTAGAGATTTCGATTCAGAAAATTTATTATCAGAGAAACATTGAATTTATTTAAAAGTATCTTGTATAAATTGCTGAGAAAATTCCTAGATTCTTTAGATAAAGATGCTACTAAACTTAACAAAGACATTATATGGTATCTAGTAGTCAATAAAATAGATATGTACATTAATCGTATGGAGTCAAGGAGACATGTTTGCAAAGTAACTTAAAAGAGTTAACGTCTCCTCAAAAGCGAACGTTTTAGAATCTCAAGAGAATAGGGGAAATGGGGTCTAAATATTAGAAGACAACACTTTCTGTATTGATCTTCTGAAGGAACGTGTGATTTCAGGAACTTGAGACAGAGAATCATTTAAACTAGATGGCTAATCAGTAATCAACTAAATGCAGTCGTTTTAATAAATTCTTGGCTCCTTCGGAGAATTTGATATGAAGACAGAAGCAATCAGGAAACCATTTTGAAATTTATTGCTAAGAAGAGTTAATTTAGTAATTTAAAAGTAGGAGTTTGATTGCAGATACAGAGAGTAACATTTTCAGGTCGTGAATACAATAGCAATATCTCAGCTTTGGGTTTTGACAAAATATTTATCTTCGTTGCTGATAATTTAGGCTTTTCCCCTTAATTCCAGTTAGTCGCTTCTATACTTTAAATTTGAGTTATTAAGTATGTATAATAACTTTAAAAGTCATCGAAAAAACTAAAGTTTTGTTAATTATCTAATTAACTTACTAAACAATGCTTCAACGGGTTTTTTTTCTTTCTTTTATTTGCGAAAAGGAAAATAAAAGGAAACATTGAATTTCAATATTTGGTAAACATTAGATTTTAAAGTAATATGAATTGTTCTCTTAAGATAATTTATCCAATCTTTTTTCAATTATATTACATAATAATAAATAGAATGTTCAAAAACGTAGTCATTGGACTATTAAATACTTAAGCAAAAATTTATTATTTGCTTAAATAATATTTTTTATGAAATTAATTATTTGATGTATAATAATTGGTTCAAATATTTTCTGCAGATATTTACAAAAAGGAGATTAATCTAGGAACGCAATATATTCACAAATACATCAACAAACAATAAACAGACAAAAAACACCTCACTATATGTATATATATTACCTTATATGATAAGTAACGCAGATTAAATCTTGCAAGTACCATTATCTTTAAATTTAATTTAAAATAAAACAAGGTAAAAGGATTATTAAAGAATCAAAAAAAAATTTAAGATTGCATTACATTATATTTCCTGAATTTACCCCTAAAAACACTTCTCCATGCCAAATATAATACTAAGATATTAAATACTTATACACAAAACATGTCACAAAGTCTGAACGAAGAATTAAACAAAAAAAAAACATATACTAAAGAGAGAAGAAAAAAAGTTTCCGTGGACCAAACGAATGAAATACAATATCACAATAATAATAATTGGTTTTCTTATTATTCATACTTCCCAAATCTATGACTACTATGCGTTTCTCTGTTTGAAAGCAATTATAAATTTCATTTAAGGAAATTCAGTTTGAGCCAAGGTCTCTTCAGATATTTTCGGTTTCAAATTATTTTCTTTTTAATATCGTTGTATAGTATGTTTTTTGTACCTATGAAATATTTTTTTTTTTTGCAATTAGTCTTTGATTTTTTCAAAATTTTGATGTTTTATTTCCTTTGCGTGCGAGAAAGTTTTTCTAAATATTGAAAAAAGGCGTGTGTGCCTGTGTGCACGCGTTATATATATAAATAATTTCATATTTTTGGATAACAAAAGAGTTTTCGCTCATTTATAACTGATTATTAAACAAATACTTATCAAGTTAATATAATTAAGCTCCTTTTTTTTCATACAAAATGTACGTAAATGTCTTAATTTTTTTAATTAGTACAAAAATTTAAAAAATAGAGCATTCTTTAAATACATAAGATCTCTAAAATGAAAACTCTTTTGGTAGATCGAGAAGAAAGGTAGGCAATTTAAAAAATAAATCTTAATAGTTATTCATTTAATTGATATTTTATGTTGTAGCATTTTAAAATATGTCACATTTTTGTAGTTTATGTTTAATTTTGTTTCGAAAATCAATGTGAGGGGAATAGTATATATTACTTAATGTTAACTATTCTTTTTTTTTACTCTGTTGACTTTATTTAATATTACTTTTTATGTATAATTTTATTAAAAAAGAGTGTGTATTTTTTAAAATACAGTTTTCACTTTAATAACAGTTTTGATAAATCCTGTATTATTACAAATTCTTTTTTGTGTGTGTCGTTCTATTTTGTATTGTATTATACATTCATTTTATATCTTTATAATTTACTCGTATAACCCAAATGTTATTTTATTAATATTACAATCTATTTACTGATAATGGTTTTGAACACACAGAAGGAAAACTTTTTTACTTCGAGAAATTTCTACATTTTTCTGATATAAGGAAGCATATCTAAAGAGACTGAGTTATCCGTAACATATTTCAGTATCATAAATGAATTTATTAAAACAAGATATAAAAAAAGAGGGAATTATTCATATTAAAGAATCTTATGGATAATTTCAAACAAAAGTGCGTGAATTCATACCGAGCAGATGCACAGCTGTTGGAGTCCAAGTGTATGTTTAAATTGTAATGTGAGTTGCGCATTCAATAAACTTGCACGAAAAACATGATTTTCAATGGTTAAGCTCGACATTCCTCTAACCCATTCTCAATTTAGCTTGGCATTAGAAAACTTTTCCCTTGCCTTTTTGGGTTAAAAAAAAAAGGAAGACTATCCACTCATCTTTAAATCGATAAAACCAGTGTAGGATTCTAAAAGCCTAGGATGAAATATTAAAGAATACCTGCTCCAGCTGGGGTGATTTGCGAGTGCCAAGTTTCCCGCAGTTCACCGAAGAACTAAATAATTGGGGAGAAATGTATTGTGCCTCTCTCTCTTTCCCACGTGAAAGAACTAGTTTTAAAAGATTCAGTGGCATATTATTTGGAAAAGTATTGGACGCCATGGGAAAATGAAACTAAGCAAAAATATCATGGCTTTTTTTCCATTTCTTTCTCAGATTAAGAAGATTTTGAATCATTAGAAACTGCGTGCAGATTCAGAATATCTTTTCCGCAAAGGTTTGTTGAGAGCTCGTTTTCCGACTCCTAACTTTTTCTTGAATTCATTTTATTTTTGAAAATGCTTCGTATTCCACCAAAATTATTCTTTTGAAGTATATATAGAGCATGTATCCTTTAAAGAAATAAGTAACGAATTTATATGTTTGGAAGAAATGTATCAAAATATTCTTAGAGAGATAAAATTCTTAGAAGAGATAAAATATATGTGAAGAAAAAACTTGATCAATACAAATATGATGATAAAATTTAACAACAATAATGGAATTGGATACGTTATTATACTTTTATCAAGGAATGTTTTCAAGCAAAAACTGAAATTACATTTAGTTATCGTACTTATTTTGTGATAAACTTTTTTTGTAAGTGAAGATAAGATAAGCGAATTTCATTTCAAAACAGGATAACGCTCTGACCCTGTTTTTTTTAATTAACTCAGAATTTTTTCCTCTGTTGTAACATTTATATTAAAACATTTTTTTATACAAAATTGTTCAAGTGAACAGTTTAAAAACTGCTTAGTCCTTCTTAAAGTAGTACGAAAATGTCAAGCACACACGTCTTTCAATGAAAGTTCTAAATTTATTTTTAAATTCACTTCAGAGCATCACTAAGAAAAACCTAATTTTATGGTAAATTTTATTTGTAAAAGAAAAAAAAAAACACTTTTATTTCGAAATGCTTTGTCTGAATCTTTCACGTATAAATATTAATTTGTATAGCTTTAACAAAAACTCTAAGGAGAATATCCTTTAGTTTTTATTTCATATCTCAAGGGAATATTTTTTGTTGATCATACTTTACAAAAAACTATTATACTGGGTAGATTTGAAAAATTTATCACAACTAAACAGTTTAGATAACGATTTAAAATAAATGAGAATTGAATACAAAGACGCTTCTCTCTCATTTTCTAAAATAAATAAAAATACTAATAAACAATTTTAGTAATTTTTTATCATAGCAGAGCAGACCAAAGATTCTAAATTTTAAGTTAATGTTATTAGAAAGAAATTTATAACCTAATAAGTATCCGTAGTAGAGCTTAGTCATATTGGTATTTTCTTAATCATATCACCGTAATCTCATATGATTAAGGAAAATTACCGATGCTTGTTCTTAAAGTTACATGGAAAACTGTGTATTCATTATTGATACTCTTGCTTAAATGCACAGTGAAATAGGTTTAACACGAAAACTCTAAAGACGAAATATAGCTTAACACGAAATAATAGAAGGGTATATTATTTATTCTCCTGCATTCTCCACCAAACTGCTATTTATTCTCATGATTTTTTTTCTCTTAACACCAAAAGAAAATTGCTTAACACAAAAAGATTTCCTTTTTGGGTATGAACAAAATACGGAAAACATTAGCTGCGCAGGAGAGATTTAAGAGGAGAGTGAAATGAAAGAGAGATGATTTCATATGTTTCGTAGTGAAGGGAGGCTGGACGGTCCCCTTTTTTCTGGTAATTTCTATATGAGCCCCCTTTGACCGGATGTCGTCGCATTCCATCGGAAAGGGTCTGTCAAGATCTTGAATCCTTTGTAGAGATCGAAAATCTCATAAATCTTATAGAATGTAACTTTGCACGATTGGGAACATCCAATTAGAGGTTCAGCTTGGAAGACAGTAGTGATTTCTGCCCAAGAATTTGTAGGTGATTCGGTTCACTATTTAATGAGACGCGCGCCCATTTCTGCTGATTTTTTTCCCATCCAACTTCCACCCCATAACACCATGTAGAAGAAAATCAATTGCTACCCCCCATGAACACGGTCAGTTTTCTCTTATTATATTCATTTTTGTAAAAGTAAATTTTTAAAAGAGTAATAATAAATTTAATTATAACTTAAATTAATGTTCGTCTAATCTTTGAGTATTTATTCTAGTTAAAATTTGTTGATTTAACATTGGCCATGATGCGATTAAGCAAATCTGAACTTGGGTTATTTAGATTGAAATTATAATTTAATAGCCTCGTATCAGTAGAAAGGAGGCTAACTTGGTTTTGAAATTCCCTCAGAGTAGCATATGGCGCCAGCCAATTTTGTTTATCGACCCTACTTTCACCCTCTATCCGTACAAATGACATTCAAAACATCTCATCTCTCTTCAGTTGGCTTTGGAATTTGGTGGCGAGTACATAGCAGTTTAAGTAAAAATCAAGAAGTTTGGTTCGTGTTTTTTCCCTATTTAAAAAAATAAATAGCAAACTATTGTTTCACTTAATATGAAGATGGAGCTTCTTAAGGCTGTCGATGAAAATCAGAAGATAAAAACGGAAATCTGAAAAAAATTTGGCTTTGTAAAACTTTGTATCAAATTTCATTAAGTTCTTGTAAATGTTTTTGTTACTTTGATTTTTATTTAAGGCATGCATATAGTCATATCTATGTGAATAAAATGTACACTATTCATCTTAATTTGTTAAATATATATTGTTCATTTTGAAAATATCCTTTAACATGAAAAAGTATTTCAGTCCCCTTCAGTTTCGTGTTAAACTATTTTCACTGTACTTAAGCTATCCGACTACGTTCGGAACCGTGATCTTGCAAAAGTGTATAAATGGATAATATTTAAGATATTTAGTGCCACTTAGATTAGAAAATGTATATACAATTGTTTTAAGACCATTATTACAATAAAAAATTATTTAAGTACAATATTTTGACAAAAAATGAACATAGAATGACCCATTTTCAAAATATTCTCCTTTTGTGAAACATGCTTCTATTATAATAATATTTTGCCTGTATATAGCTCAGACCTCTGTATAGAGGCTCAACTGGAATTTTTGAAATATATAACTTAGAAGTGGGTTTATCCATCTCTTACGATAACAGAGGGAAGAAATTTTAAGAAAAAAATGTCGATAATTATTTCAATTGGTTGTAACTCTGAAAATAATGAGAATTTTTCAAAAATCTTAGTTCAGACTCTCTGGAGAAGTCTTTACTTTATATAAGCACACACACACACACACACAAAATATTATTTTAGAAGCATTTTTTTTATAAAAGGAGAACATCTTGAAAAAAGGTTATTCTAAGTTAATTTTTTTGCCAAAATATTGTATTTAAAAATTTCTTTTTTTCCCCTCAAAATGTGTACTTAAAACAATTTTATACATGTATTCTAATCTAAGTGACACTAAATATCATGAAAATTATCCATTTATGTGCTTTTTTAAAATCACGGTTCCGAACGTACCTTAACACATTCATCATTTAAAAAGTAACTAGATTTTGTAAAACTTTGAGTCCTGCTCACTCCAAATTAATTATCTGAATATATACAGAAAATAATATATCATTTAGCTAGATAAATGTAGGACCATGCGTGGTTGATCTAACAGACACCTCTCAAGCTTGAAGAAAGTTCGTAACACGTAGCTAACACATATCATCTGATCATCAGTCACCCCTCTGCTTTGACAGCTGTCATCGATCCCCTAGGGTATGATTTTCAGAGTTATAGCTTCGGAAAGCTTTCTTCTTATCCATTGTTACCCCAAAGAAAAACGCAACGTGATTTTCTTAGCAATAAAATTTTCGAAAAAAAATATAAATAAATAAAACTTAACATCTTTATTTATTGAGTTCGGATTTTTTTGTCCAAAATGAAAAAAGAATCTGATTCAGTTATAACAGATTTAAGAGAGAAAATATAGTATAAAGAGGGATTAATTAAGACGTTTTTCTACGTCCGCGATGGGTGCATAAATAAAATTTGATAAATAAGATTATTTAAATAGTATATGTTTTTATAAACAACTTTAATGCTAAAAATGAAGAAAACATTTTTCTATTTCATAAAATGTACAAAATCGGAGTTTAAAAAAGTTCTTCAAAATTCTTTTTATCAGAAAATTTACTTCAACCAAGAAAACATTTCGTTCATAATAAATTTTTCAGATTAATCTCGACCACATTTGTACAAATTATGTACAGATAAATTATGTATGTTTGTGTATATATACAGTTAATATTCCTTACTATAGAGAGATGAATCATTAATAATCGCGCTATAGCTTAAGCATACAAAAACAAAAATTGTAATATAAACCAGATATAAAAATTTAGAAAAAATATATTAGAAAATATAAAAACAATAGAATTTAAATATATATATATATGAATGCTGAAGTATCACTTAATATCCATCTCTATATGAAAAACTTTCAATTCTCACCATTCACACATTCATTTTATTTTACTGTTTTGTGTTCCTCCCACGTGTAGATAGATTTAGGCCTAGTTTTAAATAGAGTACTATTTTTCTATTATGTCGA
>BMAV01004462.1:622721-645773 GCA_019973955.1 Trichonephila inaurata madagascariensis | reverse complement strand
GTATTAAAGTTATTATTTTCCTTAGGATAAAATTCTTTATATCTTTTAAATAGATTTCTAATTATTTGCTTTTTTATAATTAACATTCTTAAGTATTAGAATTCTAATCTAGACACACAATCACGATACTCTTTTCGATAGTCCTCTTTATTTCCCATACATAACTATTTTTTCTGATATTTTTTTTTAAATTTTGACATTCATCTAATTCTTAAAAATAATAATTTTTCATCATCTTTCATCAAATTCCATCACTCTTTAACGATCCATTAAAATGATGCGAAAGCAGAAATAAATTATATTCCTACACAATTATTGATTCTCAGATATCTCGTGGGTATCTCCTTACCCCATTTTTGCTCATTTTTTAGCTTCCCATTTATCACATTAGATTTTTTGAAAAAAAAAAATAAGCATTCCCGGTTTTTTTTATAAATATTTGAAACATCCTTTTGTTTGCGTTGGCTTACTGAAGAATACACACGATGAAAATCACTATTTTTTACTTCGAAGTTCCACATTATTGAAATAATTTTATCTCGCTACTATATTATGCGGAATTTAGTGTGAGCTTTCAGCCAAATCTTTACGTCTTGAACATCAATTTTTGCTCCTTTTTTTAAAATGCAGATACTTTAGTTTCCCTAATGCCCTTATGTGGCGAAAAATCAAATATTTTTTTCAAAAAATTATTTTATCAGTACTTTACCGAAGCGTGTCACATTATTTGCATCTGATGTGAAATGGAGTGTGAACTTTTTGAAAAATATGTAGGGTAACCGTTTGAGAAATAGTTTTTGCATTAGTGGATGCAAATTTTTAGCTAAATATTTCATTTACTTCGCGTTTTTTGATGTCACCAATGTAAATCTCCAGCCACTCATCAAAATGTAAAAATGCTTAACATTCAGAAAACTACTCCGAACTACATCTTAACTCAAGAAGAATTTTCTAAATTATGATTTTCCTATAACAATTCAAATCTTCAAGTCAAAATGAATTTTTATCCGTTGAAAATTAAGATACAAAAAAAAAAACATTTTTAAATTTAATTACAAATAGACTCAAACTACGGATTAATAAACTGATAAATATGTTCATTTGTTAATAATATTATTTGTAAATTATAAAAATATGTTTTTCTCTTTCATTCAATCCTACTTAATGAACTTTTGTGATGTACTTTATTATAAAATGTAGTTTATACCTCTGCATGTTCTACTTTTTGTATAGTGTAAATCAGTGCTCAAACTTTCTATACTTGCGAACCAATTTTCAATCATAATTTTCATCGCGCCTCCTTCCATACAATAACATGTATCGATTTCAATAATAATATACTTTGACGTAAAGCTACAAAACAACTTTAATTATAAATCGTACAAAGTGTCAAGATAAGTATTAAATTTTGCATATAACTTTATGACATTCCTATACGGTCACTGGTAATTAGTAAATTTGTTCTTAACTTAGTACTGTTAAATTAATTATGAGACACATTGTGCAGTACTGATACATTTATAAGTGTATTATATCAGTGTAAATCTGTATTTTATGATGTCAGAATGTATTTTGTTTTGCTTCCTTTCAGTAAATTATTAATTTTTTTTAAAAATAATCTTTTGTTTTCGACTTTTCGATATATTCGCGCCCCCCTTGTAGGGTTATCACGCCCACTAGGGGGGCGCGTTCCGCAGTTTGAGAAACACTGGTGTAAATTCAGCATAAAGAAAATATTTTTTTTGCATTTTATAATATGAAAAGAAAAAAAAAAGTTTTTGATATTTTGCGATGACATTCTTCGATTATCATATATTTAAATTAATGTAATTAATTAATAATGTATTAATTAATGAGTCATATTTACCTGGAACATTTTGCAATTTTTATCGTATTTTCAATCAATCTTTTAGAAATTTTGAAGTATAGTTTTAAGCATGAGTTTTTTAAAAAAAATATGTAACAACATTTAAAAAAGAATTATAAAAATGGGAACAGTATAACCAGGCTTACACTATCAGTTTACTTTTGAAAAAAAATTTGGAAAGTTTAAAAATAATGCTCCTTTGTATTGCTGTACAACCAAATATTAATTATATTTGCATTTAAAAAATTGCATTTGTAAGTATTGACAAACTGAATGTAATTCCTTACATTAAATGGCAAATTTTTGAAACTGTAATTTTGTTTACTCATTTTTAACTATCATTTATGTCATCATTTTGCAGCATAAAAGTATTAAGTTTGTGACAATATTTATCCAATATAATTTCAGAGTCAAATATTTGCTTAGACAAATTGATGCAATGCATTCTTTTGAAACAATACAGAAAATGTTGTCCAAATTCTGCATATTTTTGAACAAATGTACACTTACTTAGTTTTATTTTAAAAATAAAAAAGTATTAAAAAAGAATTAAGGGGAAAATCTGAAAGTATTTTCCAATTCTTAGTAGTTATCTCTTACGAAAACATATTCAATCATAGTTTAGGAATCTAATGGTAAGGCTTATTTTATGCATATAAATAATACCTATTTGATACTAAGAAAATAGATATATTATAAATAAATAATGAGTATTTACATTTGATACTAAATAGTGACTCCTTTTTGACCGAAAAATTTCTGAGTAATTAAGTCTCTTTTATATTGAATTTATACAGACTATTATTAAAATAAAGTACGTAGAAAAATGTTTAAGTTAAAGAAACACAACAAAAATACTTATTTAATAAGTACTATTTTTATAAAAATATTTTAAAAAAATATTTTCTATTACGTAATGAAATATTATATTACAAGCTCATTAAAATTTCTGTTTTATGAAAACCACTTAAAACTTTTTTCCATAAATTCAAGTTTAAAAAAAAGACATTTTCAAATTTATTTAGTTAATTAAGGTTATTAATAGAACTGTGCTTGAAGAATAAGAATTCTTTTTAAATAAACGACGCACACGCAATAAAAATGTTTTCTTTAAATTATCTATTTTTAATGCGAATTTTTAAGAAAAAGTTCAACCGGGTAGACTACTTTTGTTACGCCGTTAATATTTTTTTTTAATTTTTTGCATTTTAAGTAGTTTTTTAAAATTCAGTATATGTAAGAAACTATTCAATGAAAAATATTTTTATCATACATACTTGCAAAAATACTCATATTTCACAGAAAATATCATTTGAGATCTTTTTAAAATATAACTTGAATCTCTATTATGCATGATAAAATTAAATATTCCAAAAATATATTCTAAAAAAAATGAGCTACTGTACTACTTGCATAGTTAATAAATGTTAATTTAGTGTCTGAAAAATATATCTTTTTTTAAAATAAAAAATTGAATTAAAAGAATATCAAAGGTTTTTTTAAGGAAAATAGTGGGTCAATGCCCTGAAACATCAACATATCACAAAAAGTATATCTTCAGAGTAAAACAAAAATTCGAAATACAGTTCGAAAAAGTACATAGAAAAGAGCTGTGATTTTATACTGAAACGTAGAGCCAAGAAAAAGCAGAAATAGATAAGAAAAGTTTATTTCAGTCTTGAAAGAATTTTAGGGGGGACATTCCTTTTTATTCACTTGGGGACTTTAAAAATTATTAAGTGCATCAACATTTTATAGAGCATTGAAATTTAAAATTCATTCTTACTTACTTTTAGGGAAAATAAATTCTATTAATGTCTCGAAGAGATGAAAGGATAGGAAGTAAATATACTTAAAAGGAGAAAAAATATCTATTATTTGCATATTTTGTCAATTGATTTTATTTATTAATACATTTTGACTATCAGCTGATAAAAACATTTTTTTATATAAGGTATTTTTATTGCCAAAATGATATGAATCAGTGTAATATAATAGTGTCGACAAAAGCTATGACTGGTTCACGATATAGCTTTAGCACATAGAGATTTTTCAATCTATTTCATTAAAGAATTTTACTTTATATAAAAAATTTTGCGCTATTATGTGATAAAATTTAAAAATTCTCTTATTCCGGTTTAACTCATATTCGAATAATCTGTTTGGAATATATGTTGAAATGTATAACTGTCTCTTAGTTATGTTAAATTATTTTGTTATTACATACATAATAGTTGTAATTATAAGTCATAGTAGTAATTGATTTTCAAAGAGTTTTTTTAAAAATGTTTCCCGAAAGGAAAAAGTTAATTAACCTGAAACTTAGTCATTACACATAAATTTTAAGCAGAACTATAAAATATTCTGTGCTATTTTTTTCCTATCAAATTAAGATATTAAAAGATAAACTTGCTAATTAAAAGTGAAAACGCTACGAGAAAGAGGAGTAAAAATATCGTCAATCCATGAAACTTGTAGTGAAAATAATTAATAACAATTCATTAACTAAGAAATCAAGAATATATACAAATGTTCAATGGAAATAAATATAGAATGTACTTCTACATAACTAAGCTCCTAATTAATTTAATTGCTGTTACTTCATTCTATTTGAACAACCGTACAAAAGTAGCGTCGAGAAAGGATTATCAAGATCATTGGATCATTTCTCTAATTATACATTTATTCAAATAGCTCTTTACTTAAAACTATTATCATTGTTATCTTTAAAATTTGTATCTTATGATAGTGAGAATTTATTTTTGATTTTTGGGAAATAAGGCCTTACGTTTTTTTACAATTGTATATTTTGCCTAATTGTACATTAAAATTATTATTAAAAAGAATAATTTCAAAATATTTGCTAAAGCTTTCTTAAAGGGAAATAAAAAAGTATAATTTGACATATTTTTATCACTCCTCGTAAATTATACTCTTTTTTTTATGATTTCTTACTGTTTGTGTTATTGAAGTACAAAATTTAGATTATGGAAAAAAAATTATGTAAATTTAATATATTTTTAACTAAAATAAATTTTAAACACAAAAATAATGAAAACAAATTAGCTTACTACCTGTTTCGAACAAGATAACTTTTGTGAAGCATGTACAATAGACATTACGGCATTCTTGTATCAAACTCAAACTAAAGTAAACGCGTATTCTGTATACCTCAAATCTTACATGAATATTTTTAAAGCAAAAATAAATTAATAATTTTAAACCACACCTTTCATTATTTATATTGTATTACAAAAAAATCTATTCATCTCATTCATAAAATTGAGATTCAGATTAAAATCTACAGGTTTAACTCGTGCGTAAAATATCATAACTCTGAAATCAAAACTTTTTAATATTTTTTAAACTTTTTTTAACTTTTAACCAAGAAAAGATTAAGTTATAATGTTTTGCATAAAAATACATTCTTTTTCCACTTAAAATGTACCCGTTTCACATACCAAGTCTTTTACATCCGTAAAATACTCATACATGACTTTTTTCTTTTTTTCGAGGCCTTACGAATCTCTTTTGTAGGAGATATAAATTTAATTTCTACTCCCTTTATTTACGCATTGTCAGCCTGAAAAACATAAATGACAAAAAAATACTTTTATTTAAAGCCTAGACGATTCATTATATTTAGACGATCAGGCATTCTATTATTTTAATATCACTGTTGCCTCATTTAAATTAGCATTAATTGTTGTTTTGGAAAACTAGTATTTTGAACCATTACTTCAAATAATGAAGTTGCAGGATTCTTTTGTGGATTTTAAGGCTTTCCTTTCGAATACTTTTTTAATAGTTTGAGTTAAGATGACTCTAACACAAAAGATTGAACTTCATATAATATTTTTAGGATTACACAATATTTTTAGGATTTTTGGAAAAAATAATTTCCGATTTCATTTTGCATTCTAGTAAATACATCACAAAATGGCACCAGCTGGGCAGATATAGTTAGATCCCCTCTTCATCATTTGTTGAAAGATAATGAAGTTATATAATTCCACATCTTATGAAAAATATTGATGATTCTTATTAACGAAGGAAAATTGCAAATGTATACAGATTTTAAGGCAGCAGTAAGTCTTATGTAGCAATTATTTAACTAAACACGGATATTCTTATGAAAGGAAGAATACAATAAACGTATAAAAATGCAATAACAAAGAAAATTTTAGAATTGTTTATGTGGGACTTAAAAAAGGGTAATACAAACTTTAAAATAATGATTCAGAATGTTTAACACTATTTTTATTTTTATATTGTATTCAGTTTAAAATACAAAATATATATATGAATACTATTAAGCTTGCATAAATGTTAAAAAAATATTTTAGAAAGTAATAAACAATTCAAGACAGTTTTCGTAGAAATACATAATTCTGAAGCATGTAGTTAGATAATTTAAGCTAAGTATTTTAAATACTTTAAGATACATAACATCTAAAATATATCTTAGGTATTTTTAAGCAAACTTGAATAAATTCTTCTAAGGTAATTTAATGTTTTATGTGTGAAAAATTGTTTTTCTTGTACGTATTCCGTTTATTTTTCCAGATATTTCTCACAATTCATTAAAATCAATCACCATGCAAAATAAATTTATTTTCTCCCTTCAATAATATAATTTCAAAACTTTCAATTAAAATTTTGAATAAAAGTACTTAAATGCAAATCTTATTTTGTGAAGTTTAATTTATACAGAAAAAAGACACTTAAATTTTGACTCGACAATGGGAAGTAAGAATAAAAGAAAATAAGGAAAATGATTTAAAGAAAGAAAACGAAAGTGGAGGAAAAACATTAGTCGAGGAGTAAAAAAGGAGGTATTTAATAAAAAAATAAATCATACAAAATAATAAAAGTATTTTATCTCACGGCAGATTCTAAACAACTACTTCAGATGTATCAATTGAACAATTTCCAAAATTTAACATTAGATATGCAATCGTGATATTTTTAAGAAGCCATTACGTTTAATGGTTTAAAGTTTTTTGTATATTTTTATTCACTGATATATTTCCAAATGTTTATAAAAACTTACATTTTCTTTATAAATGTTAATACCGTTATATTCATTTTTCACTTTTGTAAATAGTTTGTTTTTTAAATCGGTAGCGGGATTAAACATTTTTGCTTCCTTTTCAAAGTTTTTAAATAAAATGAGGAATTATTTTTCATTCTCATATTTACATTAGTTACTACATTTATATAATACTTAAAAAAATATTGAAATAAATAAAAGAGACAAAAATATTTCTGAAAGTACAAAGTGGTCCCACAGGAATGTTATAAAGACAAGAAAAAAAATTATTTTAACACAATGTTATAGTTTCCAAAATTATTACTTTCAAATTGATAAGATTGAGATTTTCAGTTCTATAATAATTTGTTACATACATTTATATAAGTTTTGAAATTTTTCTGCGGTTTAATTTTTTTTAGGTCTCGTAAAGTGGAAAAGAATTGTTTTTAACTATGTAATACGTAATACATTAATATTATTAAAAAATATGTTATTAATTATTTGATGAGTCAAATAAAAAAGTTAGTTTAAAACACAATACTTTCTTATAATTTAAAAGAGAGATTTATATCAATACATAATACAATAGAATTTAAATGAATTAATTCAGTGTACAGATTGACAATATAGGAAAGTATAGTTTTAATTATCATTTCCCTGTTGAATATCTAGTATTTTATGTTAAAACAATGAGTATCTCTTTTCCTGAAGACATAAAGTAGCTATTTTCAGGTTTTATTCAGAAAATCCGAAAGCAGTTTTTTCATCGCAGAGAAGAGAGGATAATATGTTTTCCTTCCTGCAGTCTTTACAATATTAAGAAAAGCGAATTAATAAATTGTGATCATTTCAATTAATTTTATAAAATCTAAAATTTATTGCATTTTAAGAAATATAATGTTTTGATTAGTACGTTTGACGGATGTATTAAATGTATATTTGTTCTTGCTGGGGAGTTGAAAGTTGTTGAAAAAGAAGAAAAAAACAACTATATTTTCATTACTTTTAATTTTATAACTGTTTTACTCTCTTCTTTCACATTGTTGCATCCTTAATACAAAACATTTTTTAAGTATTAGAACTACTTTTTATAGAAACTTAAGTCTCAGAATAAATATTACTAAAATTAATTTAAATTATATATTCCTTCGCGTGTATGGAAACAGGCTATTAACTGCAAATACATTAAAATTTTTGATTAAAACAGATTACCCTACATTTATCCTTTTCAACTATTAAAATAAAACATAAGATAAAATGTTTTATATGCATACGAATAAAGCTTCGTAATTTTTTTTAAAAAACATTGTGGATTTATTTTTAAAAGCTTTAATTTATTTTGCAATATTAGATCGCAAGAGATACATTAACGCTGCACCACAAATAAATACGAATGTAATTGGCGATGCGGCCCAGCAAATTTGAACCTCGATAAAATGACGAGGACATCATCTGAGATGGCAACCTTTTCTTTTAACAGCTACACCAACGGAAGGACAGTGAGCCTCATCAGACTTGCATCGGGATTCGAACCCGCTATACTTCGGTCACGAGCTCATGACCATCCTCACTAGGCTATCACAGCCCCAATATTGAATAGGATTCCAGTTACTAGCAGAAATTATGCGAAATAATTAATGCCTTGTTTTTTTCTTATAAAAACTATAAATTTAATTCCTTTTAACAATATCAGAAAGAGAGAGAGAGCTGGTTAATCTCTTTTTAATAGATATTGAAACCCCATAAAATTTTTTAAAAGAACATTCCTTTCAGGATATACCCTTTTGTTTGTATTAACTAAGATTTCCAAATGCTCATTATGCACTAAATTTTTCACGCAGGCAAATGGATTCCCCTCTTTATCCTTTTCTAGTTAAATGTGTACATTTTTCTTCTTTTTATGCTGTTGAGCGGTAGGATTCGCGAAAGAAGATTCTTCCGATTCCCCACTCCAATAATTAAACTTTGCTAATTTTGGCACTTCATTTGAGGACGACGCAAATGAAAGTTTCTCGCTCAAACTTTTTTTTTCACTTTACAGTAACTACTTTCCTAGGATCATCAAATACTTCTAATATAATTCAAGCATTTGACGCTAGTGGTTTCCACTGAATTATCTCTGTCGAGCTACTGAAATCATGAGCAGTCAGATTCTTAATTTGAAAAATTGATATGAAAGGTAGCTATATTTTTAATTTAAAGAATTCATTTATGAGACTTGTAAAGAAAGTTATTTAATCCTTCCTTATTTAATATATAAAGTAGAATATTGGAAAAACTTTGAATTCCATTTAGATTTGATGCTTATACAACAATTTTAATCAAAACGCTTCAAGGTATGATTAAATTATTCAATAAAAATGATTAAAATTTGATCTGATTAAGTTGTTTGGTTGTAAAAGCGTATTAATAGTTAAAGGTTATTTGACGCAATATTTCAGTGTAAAATCTTAAAGAAATCATATTTTTATAACTGAACATTCATAGAAATATATTGAATACTAAAAACACATTTATCAGAGGCAAAAAGTTGAAAGATACGAGGTATTTATATATCGCTTTCCTCTGTCAGTATTTAAATACTGCATGAAGTATTCAATTATCAATAGAATGCTAGTCATTATTTTTATCACACATATAAGTTACTCTAAAATAGTACCATATATAACGTTCTGTTCACCAAAGGTTTATGCGTAAGCGTTTGAGACTAATTTGATTTAAAATCTTTTTTCAAATTCAAATTTTAATCATTTAAATAAATTCCGGGTATTGCATTTAATTTTTTGAAGTATTCCTAAATTGTTTTAAAAAAAAATTCATGGTTCATTTTTGTTTTAAAATAAAAAGTTTATGCAAATTTTAATGCAATTCTTTCTACTTAAGTGTGACAATATATTATACTTTGCAATGCTTGCAATATTCAAATCTTTAATAACGAATGATTTACAGAAGAAGGTTCTTGTCTCTGAAATTGTATGTGCAGTTTTGATAAATTTAAAATACACTACTGGAAATACCATTTGAATCACAAGACAACTTAATTGGATCAAATAGAATGTTTCCATGGAAAAAAGCTTTTTTTAAAAAAATATTTTATCTCTATGCCAACCTCTTTAAAAACGATAAATATTTTGAAAATGATTGTTGTTGAGATGTTTGAAATAGATTACAATACACCTAAATTATTACCAAATGAATATATTAGTCTTAAGCATGCGTATATGAAAACGTTTTTTTAAATATTCTAAAAAAACTTTTTTAATATGGTAAATCTTTTTTAAAAATAATTATATTTTTAAAAATAAGAAAAATTTAAATATAATAATAATTTTTTAATTTATTTTTATATCCATATGCTTGTTATACTTTTAAGACAAAAATTCTGATAATATATTCTTTTAAATTGTTATAAATGTTCTGCAAAATTTTTTTTTACACTAAGCATCTTAAAGATAAAAAAAAGATTCTATAAATTTTATGCAAATATTCAGTTATATACCACTCAAAACGAATACAACTTAATTTACTAATCGTAAAAATTTTCCCACTAAAATTATTTCAAAAAATTACAGGTACTTTATTAATTCATGCAAAAAAATTATTTAATAAATGATTTTTCTAGTCCTTATTGAAACTTAAATATTGAATAGTTGAAATGATATATAAAAGTGTGTTTAATTTATTAATAAAATGGAAATTACATTATATAAGGATATTTATTACAAATAATGAAATTTGCACAACTTTTCACCAAAGCACAAAAGATATTGATTTTCATTACTTATAAAGAGAAAAACAAAGTTATCTAAAGAATGATTTTTGATTTAGAGAGATTCCACAGTTTCCATTGCATTCTAGGATTTTCCTTAATATATTTAAATGTTATAAGCGGAACTTGATATTCATTCATTCCATAATGTTTGTTCAGCTAAAACTTTTAAAAATTCCTATCCATTCAAAAAGTACCGAACATCCATTCATATTTAAAAGGCAAAAAAAAAATGTATGTTGATTCTTTTTTCGATAACTGTTTCCCATTTTAGGCTGACAAATCGAGTTATTTTACTAGAACTATTTGTTTACAAGCTTTCCGAATCTCTGGAACAATCAAAAGTTATTTCTGATATGAAAAGAGATTATATTGAATGTATTAATATGAATGTTTGTCTTTTGAATACGAATTTGAAAAAAGAAAATATTTCATGTTGCTTAGAATGTTTCTTTATATTTTGTATAAAATCGAAAATTTTAAAAATAGTTTAGTATAATTTATATAAAGATATGTTTCACGTTACATAAATAGAAATTTTCATCATAAATGGAATTATGAGAGTATAAATTTGAAGAATATAATTATACAAAGCGTGTATATAAAAGATCTATGTTTATATATATCCAAGTAAGCAAATGTAAAAAAACAGTTTTATATGTTTATATATATATCCAAGTAAGCAAATGTAAAAAAATAGTTTTATATGTTTATATATATCCAAGTAAGCAAATGTAAAAAAAACCAGTTTTATAACAATATTAATTCTTTCATAAAAACTGAATAGATCTAAGAACATTAAAAAACTAATTCCCAAATATTAAAAATATCAAATTGATATTGATTTAAAAAAACGATGCCTCGAGCATTATCTGAATTTAATGGGTCATTTACTTTTTGTAATAATTGCGCTTTTTTTCAATTACACGTAAAAAGCTCCTAAGCCATTTTTCTAATAAAAAGAAAAAAAAATCACATGTTTCTTTTGACAATAAAAAATTTTAGTTTTTGAAGGAAAACCAAGAATTGTGATTTTTTTTTTACTATTAATTTAACATATATGTGTACATCGAATACATGATTTAATGTTAAAAAATATTTATATTCTTGTTAGTAATGTCAGCCATAAAATTAATTTTAAATATAAGTATAAATTCCCTTTTACTTAATATTTCAAAAAGGGTACCTAACTCTAAAATAATTTATTGTTAAAAGTTATTAATGAATTCAGTTCACCAATGACATTTATTTAGCTATGTATTAAAAAAAATAGACTATAGTACTTTTGCGAAATTGCATTAAATTTTCGTATTAACTAAAGAGACTTAAAAGGGATACAAATTGTAACATAAATTGCATAGAGAAAAGCAGCAATTTTTTAAAGAAGGTATAAGCTTTTCATAGGTGTAAGGAACTCGGCAATAGCACTAAATGATATAGTTATTTTGAAATGATTCTAGCACACACACACACACAATTACTGATATAATCTAATTTTACGTTAAGAAACAAAATTGTACCTAAACATCTAGAAATATATTTTAATTAAATATTTGTCTTTCTTAAAAACTCTAATTAGAGTTCCATGAATACTATAACGGTTAAATTCTGTAACGGAAACTTCCTAACAATTGCTTCGAAATTTTTTTCACGTTTAAGGAAGAATTACTTATTTTCCACAGTGATCCAAAAATAACACAGGAATTGCTTCATTAGATGTTATTTATATTTTTTAATCACTCTTAAAATTACTAGCTTTAGTGTTCGATAATGACCATTTTTTCTTGCCATGTATTTTTAAACCAAAACATTTCAAAATTTATTCTAAGCAAATTTAGTAATCAATAATTATTGTACCCAAAGTTCCCCCACTGTTATAAATATAGTCTATCTGAATCGAATGACATTTATTTCTTTATTTCCTATCTTTAGATGTATTACAAGATAACAAACATAATAAACGTTGTCAAAAATGTCTTAAAATAGTTAGGGTGATTTCTCAATTAATTTATTACTATTAATGCTTAAATTTTAGTATTAGGAAAAAAAAATTAGCTAAACCTGTAGCAAAATTGTCTGATTAAAACTAAGAATGATGACTCATAATATAATTCCTGGTAAAAAATAGAATAGTTTTTATACTTAAAATATATGCTATTTTAAGTTTTTTATTTGCTTTTCTCGTAAATTCAAATGCTGGTAGTAGCATTATAAATTGTAATTATTTCAATATATACTCCCGTTTAGTTCGGTCAAAGATCTTACAAAATGCCCCCATGCATTTGAAATTCATATCAAATTCAATCGTTGTATCAATAAAAGGAAAGGAAATAAAAAAAATATTGATACTGTAAGAAATTCAGAAAATAAATGTATCTCGTACTTTTGATCTAAATTCTTATATTACTTTTTCCCATTTTTTTCTAAGCCCCCATAATTTTTGAAAATCTCATTCAATGCTTCACCGGTTCAGTCAAATTGTCTTTTTAATACATTTTAAAGTTCATCTCTCTTTATCTTCTTTTCTACCCCATATATTCTAAGGGCCTCTTAGATTTATCAGTTGCTGAAAATGCCACATTTCTAGAGTTGAATTTTTATTTATTTGTTATCTAGATGTTTTAAGTGATTTATAAGTCCGCTGAGATTTCTCTAAGATTAATATCACGTTATCCTTAGGAAATAAATAATGCATTCAATGGCCTGAAATAAAAAATGCGCATAAAAAAGGGCTATTAATACTTTAAAAATTCCTTTAAATGGTGTATAAACTTTTTGGAACGACACGATATTGCGCTTTCTAAGACATGCATAAATTAAGAGAATAGAAAAATTCGAACGTTGTAGCAATATTAGTTGTTTTTTTTTTAATAAATCTATGAAACGTTCTGTTTGGATCTCACTTATTTCTGAAATATTGTAAAATTTCTATCTAGTAAAAGAATAATAAAACTACTTATACATTATCCCGAGTTATTTTATCTCGGGTAAATAGAATTTTGATTGCAGCAGTAAATGCAGTTTTGCTGCAGGCTTATTAATTTATTAATATATATTAGTATTAAAACAGGAAATCTGAACCTTCGTGAAAAGGTTATATGGCTTTTAAAATTTAGAATTTCTTTTCTACTCGGAATGCCTTTCAAAACTGATAGAAAACAACTCATAAACTAATGAATAATACATTGTATATTCTTTATTGAAATTCTTATCTCTACTTTCAGTCACAGAAAACTGAAGACACTTGCAATTTTTATACCTTGGGAGAGATTAAAGAATGGTATAATGAAACATACATAAATAATAATTAGCCCAGTTAGATTTCTACAAATCTAAATTTAAAATATTGATTAGAATACAAATATTTCGAAACATAAGATAAATTGCTTTTTCTTTTATGTCGAAAGAAATCCTCTTAGTGGTATTTAATATGCAGCTAATACTAAGAAAATAAAAGACAAAGTCTTGTTTGAAATATTTATTAACTTGTAAGCAAAATTTTTTAAAAAACAAATTTTACCAACATTTAAAGTATGCCTACAACATGAGGTAACTTTATATTTTATTAACACGCTCTTTATTAATTTTACACGACAAAAAAATTGGTTTTATTTATTATTCGGAATTTTATGCAAAATAAAAGAACATTTATTCAGTTCGGTTTGGAAGATAGCTGCAAGAATCTTATCTCTTGTGTTCTTTGTGTCTCTCTAACTTTATCGTATCTTGAATCTTATCTTAATATGAGCTTCTCTAATAACAAATTAATTTTTGCACCAGCTTGCAATGCGTTCTTAAAAGGGTTGTATAAAGTAAAGTAATATATTTGTGTCAAACGTCATGGATGTAATTGGCGTATATTTTTAAATATGTCAAATACTTCTTGGAGGATTGTAGCTATAAAATTCGAAAACAGGCTATTAGTTTGATTCAATATAAGCCTTGCGCACGAAGCCATTCAGACAATCTCTTGGGAAAATATATGGAATTCTAGCCTAATTTCATAATTCAAGAGGTACTGAACAGAAATACTCACATAACTGTGCCGCCCTTCCAGTAGAGTGGCTAGTGACGCTTACTGCTTTGCCGTATGGTTTGGGATTGAATCCCTGGGATGGCATGGATGTTTGTAAATGTATATTGCCTGTGAGGCATGAGGGCACTATATTCGTCAATATAGTCTTCTCGAAAAGTTGTGGGAAGAGAAAGAGAGATGGGAAGCCCCTAACCATCCTCAGGGTGTTCTCTCTCAAAATTGAGGAGGAACCGAGCCAAATGGTATAGTACCATATGGTACTGTATGGTACTCAAAGCTGATGTAATGACAAACGTAAAAACTAGTCTCTTGGCACGATGAATTTCGTTGGCCTCGATCTGACACCTTTGATCAGGTGGCACCAGAAATAACGCACAATATGAAATATCTACTTCTAAAAATCATATAATTTCAAAAGAAATGAAAACATTTCCATGTACTCTTACAAAATGGTCCATAAATATCTTGATTTAAACTCACATTGTATTATTAAAAATGTTCATTTTATAGAATGCTTGAGATTTTCATAATGTTTGCCCCATGAACATTCAGAATCGTTCTGCGTGTGCAACCGCACATATTTTTGTTTTAATTTTATAATTGTATTTTTATAGAATACTTTCGCGATATTTTTAATACTTATTTATGTTTTACCAAATTTGAAAATTAACAACTTTCTTTTCATAAATTCCAAACTGTACTTTTAGCTACAAATTTTTTTTAAAAAAAAATAATTTCATATGGATTTTAGATTTTTCGTGCTTTATCGCTGAAAATAATTGAAAAAGTAAGTTTTTAATAGCAACATTGCAAAAGTATTTAATATACCGCCTACACGCGTATGTATTTTCTCCAACCTAAGATTAATTTCTGGAATGGTCGGGATATTCTTAATCAACCATGACGCCTAGTTTAATGTGGCGAAAACCTGCCCAATATTGATCAAAAGACATCCATTCTAAGAATTTGGTTGTATTAGATATGAAAGGCTCATATGGATGAGGAATTCCGATATCTTTATTAAAGCTAAATTACTTCATCTGAAGGTATTAGCGAGAGCTGTTCACGAAGAGGTTTTCGAAAAAAAAAAGTTCTTTGATATTTTGCTATTGGCAGAGATGAAAGTTTACCAAGAAAATTCTTAATCTAAGAGATATATTAATATGATTTGTATTCCGTTAAAAAAATATTAGTTCAAACTAACTTATTTTTTTTTTCAAAGTTATATATTAATTTTAAAAAAATTAATAAGTTAGTTTCAACTATTGGATACCATATAGTTGCCCATTGTTATTTTTTCTTCTTTTTAATTAAACCTTTTTTGAGATTTCAGGTACAATTTCTTATAGTAATTATGAAGTTGATTTTCTGCTTTTCTAATTCAGCGCTAAATGTTGATAAGGCAATTTAATAGCTATAAGCATCTATAAATATTTCTAAGCTTTTCATAGGTGTAAGGAACTCGGCAATAGCACTAAATGATATAGTTATTTTGAAATGATTCTAGCACACACACACACACAATTACTGATATAATCTAATTTTACGTTAAGAAACAAAATTGTACCTAAACATCTAGAAATATATTTTAATTAAATATTTGTCTTTCTTAAAAACTCTAATTAGAGTTCCATGAATACTATAACGGTTAAATTCTGTAACGGAAACTTCCTAACAATTGCTTCGAAATTTTTTTCACGTTTAAGGAAGAATTACTTATTTTCCACAGTGATCCAAAAATAACACAGGAATTGCTTCATTAGATGTTATTTATATTTTTTAATCACTCTTAAAATTACTAGCTTTAGTGTTCGATAATGACCATTTTTTCTTGCCATGTATTTTTAAACCAAAACATTTCAAAATTTATTCTAAGCAAATTTAGTAATCAATAATTATTGTACCCAAAGTTCCCCCACTGTTATAAATATAGTCTATCTGAATCGAATGACATTTATTTCTTTATTTCCTATCTTTAGATGTATCACAAGATAGCAAACATAATAAACGTTGTCAAAAATGTCTTAAAATAGTTAGGGTGATTTCTCGATTAATTTATTACTATTAATGCTTAAATTTTAGTATTAGGAAAAAAAAATTAGCTAAACCTGTAGCAAAATTGTCTGATTAAAACTAAGAATGATGACTCATAATATAATTCCTGGTAAAAAATAGAATAGTTTTTATACTTAAAATATATGCTATTTTAAGTTTTTTATTTGCTTTTCTCGTAAATTCAAATGCTGGTAGTAGTATTATAAATTGTAATTATTTCAATATATACTCCCGTTTAGTTCGGTCAAAGATCTTACAAAATGCCCCCATGCATTTGAAATTCATATCAAATTCAATCGTTGTATCAATAAAAGGAAAGGAAATAAAAAAAATATTGATACTGTAAGAAATTCAGAAAATAAATGTATCTCGTACTTTTGATCTAAATTCTTATATTACTTTTTCCCATTTTTTCTAAGCCCCCATAATTTTTGAAAATCTCATTCAATGCTTCACCGGTTCAGTCAAATTGTCTTTTTAATACATTTTAAAGTTCATCTTTATCTTCGTTTCTACCCCATATATTCTAAGGGCCTCTTAGATTTATCAGTTGCTGAAAATGCCACATTTCTAGAGTTGAATTTTTATTTATTTGTTATCTAGATGTTTTAAGTGATTTATAAGTCCGCTGAGATTTCTCTAAGATTAATATCACGTTATCCTTAGGAAATAAATAATGCATTCAATGGCCTGAAATAAAAAATGCGCATAAAAAAGGGCTATTAATACTTTAAAAATTCCTTTAAATGGTGTATAAACTTTTTTGAATGACACGATATTGCGCTTTCTAAGACATGCATAAATTAAGAGAATAGAAAAATTCGAACGTTGTAGCAATATTAGTTGTTTTTTTTTTAATAAATCTATGAAACGTTCTGTTTGGATCTCACTTATTTCTGAAATATTGTAAAATTTCTATCTAGTAAAAGAATAATAAAACTACTTATACATTATCCCGAGTTATTTTATCTCGGGTAAATAGAATTTTGATTGCAGCAGTAAATGCAGTTTTGCTGCAGGCTTATTAATTTATTAATATATATTAGTATTAAAACAGGAAATCTGAACCTTCGTGAAAAGGTAACATGGCTTTTAAAATTTAGAATTTCTTTTCTACTCGGAATGCCTTTCAAAACTGATAGAAAACAGCTCATAAACTAATGAATAATACATTGTATATTCTTTATTGAAATTCTTATCTCTACTTTCAGTCACAGAAAACTGAAGACACTTGCAATTTTTATACCTTGGGAGAGATTAAAGAATGGTATAATGAAACATACATAAATAATAATTAGCCCAGTTAGATTTCTACAAATCTAAATTTAAAATATTGATTAGAATACAAATATTTCGAAACATAAGATAAATCCTCTTAGTGGTATTTAATATGCAGCTAATACTAAGAAAATGAAAGACAAAGTCTTGTTTGAAATATTTATTAACTTGTAAGCAAAATGTTTTAAAAAACAAATTTTACCAACATTTAAAGTATGCCTACAACATGAGGTAACTTTATATTTTATTAACACGCTCTTTATTAATTTTACACGACAAAAAAATTGGTTTTATTTATTATTCGGAATTTTATGCAAAATAAAAGAACATTTATTCAGTTCGGTTTGGAAGATAGCTGCAAGAATCTTATCTCTTGTGTTCTTTGTGTCTCTCTAACTTTATCGTATCTTGAATCTTATCTTAATATGAGCTTCTCTAATAACAAATTAATTTTTGCACCAGCTTGCAATGCGTTCTTAAAAGGGTTGTATAAAGTAAAGTAATATATTTGTGTCAAACGTCATGGATGTAATTGGCGTATATTTTTAAATATGTCAAATACTTCTTGGAGGATTGTAGCTATAAAATTCGAAAACAGGCTATTAGTTTGATTCAATATAAGCCTTGCGCACGAAGCCATTCAGACAATCTCTTGGGAAAATATATGGAATTCTAGCCTAATTTCATAATTCAAGAGGTACTGAACAGAAATACTCACATAACTGTGCCGCCCTTCCAGTAGAGTGGCTAGTGACGCTGACTGTTTTGCCGTATGGTTTGGGTTTGAATCCCTGGGATGGCATGGATGTTTGTAAATGTATATTGCCTGTGAAGCATGAGGACACTATATTCGTCAATATAGTCTTCTCGAAAAGTTGTGGGAAGAGAAAGAGAGACGGGAAGCCCCTAACCATCCTCAGGGTGTTCTCTCTCAAAATTGAGGAGGAACCGAGCCAAATGGTATAGTACCATATGGTACTGTATGGTACTCAAAGCTGATGTAATGACAAACGTAAAAACTAGTCTCTTGGCACGATGAATTTCGTTGGCCTCGATCTGACACCTTTGATCAGGTGGCACCAGAAATAACGCACAATATGAAATATCTACTTCTAAAAATCATATAATTTCAAAAGAAATGAAAACATTTCCATGTACTCTTACAAAATGGTCCATAAATATCTTGATTTAAACTCACATTGTATTATTAAAAATGTTCATTTTATAGAATGCTTGAGATTTTCATAATGTTTGCCCCATGAACATTCAGAATCGTTCTGCGTGTGCAACCGCACATATTTTTGTTTTAATTTTATAATTGTATTTTTATAGAATACTTTCGCGATATTTTTAATACTTATTTATGTTTTACCAAATTTGAAAATTAACAACTTTCTTTTCATAAATTCCAAACTGTACTTTTAGCTACAAATTTTTTTTAAAAAAAAATAATTTCATATGGATTTTAGATTTTTCGTGCTTTATCGCTGAAAATAATTGAAAAAGTAAGTTTTTAATAGCAACATTGCAAAAGTATTTAATATACCGCCTACACGCGTATGTATTTTCTCCAACCTAAGATTAATTTCTGGAATGGTCGGGATATTCTTAATCAACCATGACGCCTAGTTTAATGTGGCGAAAACCTGCCCAATATTGATCAAAAGACATCCATTCTAAGAATTTGGTTGTATTAGATATGAAAGGCTCATATGGATGAGGAATTCCGATATCTTTATTAAAGCTAAATTACTTCATCTGAAGGTATTAGCGAGAGCTGTTCACGAAGAGGTTTTCGAAAAAAAAAAGTTCTTTGATATTTTGCTATTGGCAGAGATGAAAGTTTACCAAGAAAATTCTTAATCTAAGAGATATATTAATATGATTTGTATTCCGTTAAAAAAATATTAGTTCAAACTAACTTATTTTTTTTCAAAGTTATATATTAATTTTAAAAAAATTAATAAGTTAGTTTCAACTATTGGATACCATATAGTTGCCCATTGTTATTTTTTCTTCTTTTTAAATAAACCTTTTTTGAGATTTCAGGTACAATTTCTTATAGTAATTATGAAGTTGATTTTCTGCTTTTCTAATTCAGCGCTAAATGTTGATAAGGCAATTTAATAGCTATAAGCATCTATAAATATTTCTCTTGTGTTAAAATTCTATAAAAATATACAAAAAAAGATTTTGTTTTAATTATTATGTTTAGAAAGACGATTGAAAAAACTTTTAATGGCATCCAAGAAACTTCTATAACAATCAAGAAAACGTTTACATCTTTTCTCTCTTGTATATTCTGACTTATAGTCAAGACCTAGATAGGGATTTTCTGAGAAGTTGTTAAAAAATAACTATTAAAATAATTAAAAAACCATTGGAAAATGGACCACAAAATATTTCTGAATATTATAGAAAAAGCAAAATATAAATGTTTTTATCTGAATTAAAAACGTTAATCCAACATTGAACTATAAGCATCAAAATATTCTCTAAAACAATTGAATTAAGTTTTGATATAGGTAGCTTGAATTTAATTCAGTTCATTTTACTTTCATGATAAATCCAATTCAAATTTAAATCAAAGGAAATAAAAGGAAAAATAAAAGGAAAAGAAAACTGACGAATTCTATCGTGATAAAGAATTGCAAATCAATTAATACTGTTTTCATCACAACAATTAAAAGATTATGCATCAACAAAATACCCAGAGAACCCACTCATAAAAATCTCACATCAAACAGTTCAAACTGATAATAACTTTTACAGTATAGTTAGTGAAAATAAGAAAAGATTTATTTTTGGTTACTGCTAAAACAAAATGCTAGCTCTGACAAATCGAATTCTTGTGATTTCACGTCTACTCATCAAAAAAAAATAAGCATCCAATTGCGATTACTTTTTGTCCAGCCTTTTTCGAAAGCATTTCCACTGGGTAGATCAGACCAATTAACGAATTAAAGGCTAAACCGTAGAAACTGGGAGAATTTGGAAAGAATTCAGAGCTTTCGTCCCATACAACTTAAGGTCCCCCAGGACCGTCAGATTTCGGCTGCTGAGAATATCCTGAAGTCAGTAAGCGTAAATGAGCTTCCTAAGGCAAAGCTGAAAAGACTAATTTCTTGGTTACTTTTTTTCCGTCGACAAGGCTATGTTGATTAATTGGTTTGTAATAAGTTACCAAGAATGTTTAACGTAAAAGTGTTGCATTAAGGGAGTAAAAGCTCTTGTTTTGGTCTCTTTGGTTATTTTCAGCTCTTATTTTGGTCTATAGAGATAAAACATTAGTATGCTTAGATAATTCTTTCGAGTAGCTTCTAGAAAAGCAAAATGTTTAATGAAGTACAAAAAAATGCAAATAAATAAAAGTCTGGAACGGGTACATTAATAAAACATTAATATTTTCTTTAATATGATAAATAAACATATTAGAGTACCTGTTTTTGGCATTATATATTTAATTATTAAATTTCTACTTAAAAATGCCTGAATTTTTTTTTATAATCGAGTCGTTAATTTACTTGCAGAAAAAAACTCATGGATATCGCTTGTATTTTTTAAACATGTTACAAGTTTTCTCAAAAATGAAACATTTTATAGTAATTAACGCTAGATATAAGATAAATGAGGATGATTTTATTGATTCATTATTTATTAATATTGGACTTAGAAGCAACTCAAGACCTATTAAGTGGTGAGGAAGATTCGAGGATAAAAATTCGTACTGCATTTTATATCAAAAGGAAAATGTATTAATCTGAAGTAGTGTTAATTTGTGTTCTAATATACAGTCGTGCAGTTAAAATTTAATGATTAACAATGTCAAAAATTTTGTAACAGTATTAAAAATTAATATGCTAGACAGCCGTATTTATTTACATAAGATGCATCCATCAACGAAAACAGTCAATGCTAAATATATTTAATATTTATATTATTAAGTATTACATAGAGTGATGTTCTTAAATAAAAAAAACCCAAAAAACCCAGTATTAATATACTGATATCAGAAAGAGTTCTATTTATTTCAAGAACTTTCCCAACAATAAAAAAAAAACGTCATTTTTTATCTAATGGAGAATGTAATTTGCTAAAAGCTTTTGATAATAAGTGATGTAAATCGGTTTTCTTTTTATTAATTAATGTAATGTTTATGTACAAAAATAAATATAGTTTTTTTTTTTACTTTTATTTCTAACAAAAAACAACGCAATTAAATAAGAAAATAAATTCCTTGAATGAAGAAAATATAATTTTAGTAGGAACTCATTTTTAAAATTCCTCAAAGTAAATATTTTTCTATTAGAAAGAATTTTTTGCAATACGATGTTTTCAAAATACATTGTAAATATCAAATAACACACTGAAAATTTATTTTTAATGCCCACTAAAAGAAAACAACATATATATTTATTTTTTTCGGGGAAAGATCTTAAGCATTCCTTGAAAAAAAAAAGAAACACGCGTAGTACATTTTAGAATTATTACGCCTGTATAAACTAATTATTACGCGATCAAAAACTCTTCTAAGCAACAATCATTGGTTCATTTCAAACAAAGCACTTTAATCTATACTGAGAAGATTAATTAAAGAATAAATTTCTGAAGTAAGATTTCATTGCAAAGTGTGTTAAACATTGAGGAAAGTGTGGTAGATAGAATATTGATTTCAACTCAATGAAACAAAACTGATGAAGGTTTCAACTCGAGTACTTTATACTTTAGAAAGTTATTAGAAAGTCGAAATTCTCTCTATAAAAGAGAGATGAACACTCAACAAGAGCAAAACTCAAAAAAATTTAAATCTCAAGACAACTAGACATTGAAGGACTAATGAGAAATTAAAAATATAATAGGGTTTAAAATATAAAAAATAGATGCTGCTGCAGTATTATAAACATTGCTGACTTAGGATAGCTTATATATACAATAATTTTTATACATGTTTTTTGGCCAGTCAACCTTCCCCCCTTTATGTTAATAATACTTAGCAAAAACCTATTGAAAAT
>BMAV01004462.1:605454-617452 GCA_019973955.1 Trichonephila inaurata madagascariensis | reverse complement strand
TCACTCTCTTCGTTTGACTTAAAATAGCAACTTACATTTGCATAATCACATTTCCACCACGGAAGGTGACTTTTTAACTATACAACAATTGAAAAGGATTTTCGAAGAGGATTAGTGAAAGGGGCTTATAGGAGCCGTTACAACAGATCCACAACATATTACATCAGCCCCTTGACACGGCGGGTCTTTAGTGGAACTAGGGCTCGAAATCATGACCAAGACTAGGCTCCTACGTCCAACATAAATATGAAAGAAAGGTCTTAAATACGTCAGTAATAGAAAGCTATTATATTACTATAGTGTTCGAATTAAATGGGGCAAACATCTTTTTCTTGTTTAAGTTGGTATGTGATTACCAGTGATGACTCGAACCGCCTCACGCCTCAAACCAATTATATTTGTCTCAATGTAATGTGAAGAATCAACATTTGCTAAAATTTATTTGTTTGATTGGTTTTAGTGTATGGGTAGCTTAGTTCTGAGCTTTTCAGTGTGGCAGCTGGTCATTATAATTTTCCGTTCCGTGTAACATGCGTCACTTTTGCTTGTTCAAAGATAGATATTACTCCAAAAGGAAGCGTTCTAAAATAATCGCTCTTAATAAACTCACTTCTATGACTGTGAAAGATATAGCTATTACAGTTACTGTGGATAAATCAAGTGTTTCAAAAATTTAAGAACATTTCGGGATCCCAGATCATCGTCTCCAAAAAAAAAAATAAAAACGGGAATACAAACGGAAAACTACTCCAAGAACTAATAAAGCTCTAATAAGAAATAGAAAAATAAATCGAAGAAAGACAATCACAAACTTCCGAAAGGATTTATTGTGTAATGATGTTAAAATGAGTACCTCAACTGTACGTAAGAGGCTTATGGAATTTAGCGGTAAGGCAACAAAACCAAGGAAAAACCAATTTTTAACTAAAAAAAAGGATGAAAAAACGTTTAGGATGGGCCAAACAATATCGATCATGGGCTGTTAACGAATCGAAGAAGATGATTTTCAGTCATGAAGCATATTAATTTGTCCAGGGATAAGAATCAAGTATAATTAGAAGTGATGTTAAAACTCTGCTACCGGATCATATCCAGTGGATTATAAAACACCCTTTTAAACTGATGTTTCGGAATTTTTTCACAACAAATGGCACTGGAAGCTTAGTTCCTCTTAAAGGCATTACGAATTCTATGAAATACATAGAAATGTTAGACAGTAAATTGTTCCATTCATGGAAACATTAGACGAAACATTTCAACATGACTTGGTCCCTTGTCTCGCTTCGAAATTATTCCAGACTCTTAGGCGGGAAAATAAAATAAAAGTGCTTGATTGGTCTGGTAATTCACCAGAACTAAATCCTATTGAGAACTAATGATATATTCTCAAGAATCATTTAGTAACGATGAATTGCACGACAACAGAACAAATTATGAAAAGTGTTGTACAAGTGTAGTTCCACAATGAAGAAATCAAGGATATGTGCACCACCTTAGAGGAACCAATGCCAAAGCGTGTTAAAAAGGTCGTTTGTGCTAAAGGAGGACATACTTCGTACTAATAAAGAGATTTTTCAGTCTACATAAGGTATGTAATGATTAAAGCTAAGAGTCTTGAAAAATAGTTTTTTCCCATTTGTCCCAATTAATTCAAACGGTATAGTATCTTTTTTTGTATAAATTAATATAACAGGATAGAGTTTTTTAACATTTTGGAGTTTTGAAACTCTTTTGTTTTCTTTTTGTAATGTCTCAATCCTTCAAAAAAAAATTCTGAAACATATATATATATATATATATATATATATGTATTACATAGACAAAGTGCCGGGAAACTATGATGTGATTTGTAAGTATTTTTATTATAATATGCTTAATGAACACTTTTTAAACAATCATTCTTTTAAAAAATTGCACTTGTCACATAAAGAAATTATCAACCGTATTATTGCTATTTATAAAAAATTGGGTTTTTGCATTCCTAAGATTAACTTTCCATATATATTTTCAACACCTAAATTCCGTAAAAGTCCAATTTATTACATCGATTTTAAATATATACTAGTGAATACTAGCAGGCTATAATTTTATCGTTATATTTCAATGGTATAGTGTATTTTATTTGCAATATTTCTAATATAATTCTTTCCTTTCACTTTGGCTCAGTAATACAGGCAAATTACAAGGGAAAGTTAGCTAGCCCTAAAACTTGCTTAAACCTGCAATCTGGGCTCCTAAGGCCAGGAGTTTGTTATTGTACTACTGAGGCTAATATTTCCTATCTTGACTAGTTATACTTAGGTTTTATAGCTATTTGTATATATATATATATATATTACAATGTAAGCTTTCGAGAATATCACTATTCTGATCTTTTCATTGATCATTCAAAAACACATAATTATACTTGATTCAAAGATTCTTAAATTTAAATTGCATGATTTCGATCGATGACATATTTAATTATCAATTATTAATCACTTGTAGCATTTTAAGTATTAGACCTTGCACTCTTCGTATTAATTCGAAAGAAATCCTTTTAGTTAAAAATGCACCTCTGACTCGCAGTAACACTTGTCAGCACCTTATTGATATTAATGATCAAGAAAGGAACAGAGTAATAAGGAGAGTCAGAATTGATCTGTATATTATGATAAACACTCATAGGTATATCATCGTTTTTTGAAAGTTGATTTGCTGTCTTTAGCAATTTATGTGACTTATTACCTATGCAATCTTATTTCGGTACGGTAATAGCTATAACTTAAAGGCATAATAGTCATTTTCATTTCGAATGTAATAGTGTGCTTATGCATTAAAATGATTACTAATTTTTCTACAAAAATTAACTTCTAATGAATGCAGTAAGTTTTTGGACTGTACTTTTTTAAATAGTTATTGCCATGTTAAAAATTAATTAGAATCATTTCAATTTGATTTGATTTACCTAACACACTGAATCAACACGAGGACTATTGGTGACGGACCTCATAATTTTGACCAAGGTCAAATGATGAGGACTACACCTCACCTAGTGGCCCCTTCTCCATACTTCCACACCACGTCAATGGGAGGACTTGGTGTTACGACAGGTTTAACATGCATCAGCCTCTCTACACAGTGGGTTAGTAAAAAAAAGAAGGCTTAATATAAATACAGTCAGACATCTATTTAACGAAGTCGCTAAATCCCGAAAAAAGTTCGTAATGCAGAAAATTCGTTAAATAGAGATTCATCTTTTAATGTTTTTTGGAAACCACATAAAAGAAATTTTTAAATTCTTAAACACTATATATTATTAAAAAAAGTAATTATTTGAACTTTTTTTGTAAATTAATATCTATATTTTCATAAATCTTGCCCCTCAAAAAGAAATCCGCAAAGAACAAAAACTAAATGTCTAGGAATACACTACATTTTCAACTTTAAAAATAATGTTTTATTAGAATTAATTAATTTTAAGCATACAAGTGATTTTAAACATATATTATTTTTGAACCAGTAAATATAAGGATGCGTTATCTCACATGAGTCCCTAAATTTAATAACTGATAAAATCTGTAAATTTTATTTGAGTTTCTTATTTGAAAAATTACAGCAATTCTATTGCTTTAGATGAGTTAGGCACCTTGTAAAATCATTCAACGCCATTAATCACCATAAAATGTGTTAAAAGGGGGAATAATTTGAAATATCCAAAAAATATTTTTAAAATGAGAGGGAAAAAAATTGAATCCCACAAAAGAAAAAGTTCGTTGATTAGAAAATGCCCTTCGCTATTTGGAGATTATTTTACCAAAAAATTAGCAAAGTGTTCTTGGTACCAGGAAAAGTTCTCTAAAAAGAGGCTCATAAAATTAAGATCCAACTATTTTTAACTTAAAATTTAAGAAGTACCGTGTAAGTAAATACATTTTTAATTTAATTTTTGAAATAAAGTATTTGTTTTAAGTATCATGTTAAATATGGATAAAAATCTTGTTATAATTAAATTATATTTTAACTTCCTTTTTGTACTTTTAAAAAAATGTAGTTTATTACTTTATTTTTTATAATTCTAATGATGCATTGATTTGAATAAAAGAGACTTGTTTTATTATTTTTGAATGCTTGAAATAAATTTTAAAGCCATTTAAAACTCTAGTCCTTCTCTTATTCAAATATCTCTAGAGAAATTATATTTAATAAAATTACTCTAGCAAAAAAAACTTTAAAGTAAATAAATTAGTTGATTTAAAATTTCTTTTACACTCTTAAAAAATCATAAATTTGTTTCACTCATCTGAAAGATTATTATGCCGTATTGAAGATATTAAAAAAAAAAAAAACACTTGAAGCACAAAAATTCAATTATAAATCTTTAATATATTAATAAGGTATCTTTCGTAGTTTAATTAAAAGAATATTTTTACGAAACTGTCGATGCTAGAATAAAGTGTTATTATTTTTCTAAAGCTATTTACTCGATTTCTGCTTATATTTAAAATTGTCAGTATGAAATAAAAAAAAATGTCGATTTTTCTTAAGTAAAAAATTTAATGTTTATCTAAAGATGGCTTTAGAAAGAGTCGAAATAAAAATATTGGCATAATCAAAATTGGCTTGTATTCAAATTTTTATTGAAAAAAGACTATTCAAAAGAAATTTAAATGAAAGTTAAATAAAAAAATTTACTATATTTTCTTACTTTCTTTGCGTAAGTACTGAACAAATTGAAAATATGTATCTTCCAAAAATGTTTCAAAAATTCCACAAAGTATTTTTTGAAGCGTTGAGAAATTTTAATATAATTTAATGGATGATTATACTTTAGAAAGAAGAAATATGCTTTTGTATATTTTGCTAAACTACTTCATTTACATGTGTGCAGATAAATCGTTAAATTTATTTTCTAAACATAACAATAATATTTTGAGATAAGCTCAAAAACACATATTATAACTAATGTTTTATTCATATTTTTAGTTCACATCTAACACTAATTTTGTCAAACAAATATATTTAGCCTAATTATACGTATATATTTTTTTACCTATTGGAAACCCTTTCGTAGCTTTATACGTGAACATTATTTTGCATATTGAATTGCTACATTAAACGCTATGAAATAATTTATATTAAGGTATCCGACTACTTGCGACAATTATTTTTTGAAAAAAATGGAAATATGGAGATTTTGTGTGTCTGTGTGTGTGTGATTTTTAGATTTATTTAGTATATTATAAGGAAAAAATCCTAAAATTGAAAACAGAAAAAAAAATTATCATTATTAAAATGAGAAAAAACTGATAAAAATGTACAATAAATTACATAAACAGGGCCTGCTCTGTACAAAACTTTTTTGAACAAATTCTCAATTTTTCAATTTTAATGTGTTATGGAATCTGCTTTTACTAAAACACTTGTAGTTTTTGTTCTAGTGAATTGAAAATAAGAAACTTGGTATTTTTATTAAGCTAATAGAATGACCTATAAAATAAAATCATAAACAAATTTTGTCATTTTTTGAAAAAAATCATGATTTTAGGGGAGTCGGATACCTTAAACTTTAAATGGAATAGTTTATATAGTTAATCTGATTGAAATTTAAAATATTTGAAATCATAATCTGTAGCATTTTAGTACGGGAAAAATTACATCTAAATTCAATTAGGCGTGTGTGTCATAAAAAGACTTAGCAATAATGTTGTAACGAATAAAATTCTTTAAACTTCTATAAATTACTTCCAGCACTACAGAATTAAACATAATTCTATTCTTTTAACTATGTATATATACAATATTTGTAGCCTACCTACAAAAATACTAATTTCTAATTATTTCCTCATCAAAATATTTCAAATTTTACTACAGGATAAATATAAGGAAAAAAACGGAAATAGTTTACTTTATGTTTAGGTTTTGAAAACACATTTCTTGTCTTTTTGTTTATAAATAATAGATAATTAAAATTAATCTAGAGAAATGTTGTTGTATATTTGGTACTGAGTTTCACGAACCACTACTATGGTCAGATATTTTCAGTACTGATTTACCATAAAGCTACATAAAAGTGTTTGATGATGGAACTCGTAATTTTTACTCATGGTCAAGTGCCGAAAATGACCTCGAGACCAAGACGACCTGAAGCCTCACTCTCCAGACTTTTACACCACGCCAATGTGAAGACCTTGAGCCTCAACAGCTTCATTCCTCTAGGACATCTAACGACAAGTTAGATATTTTCAGAAAAATATATATATATAAAGAAATATTTTCTGAAACTCATAATTTATGAATAAATTTGCCTGTAATAGTTTCAGAAGTAACCAAGTGGATCAATTTAGTATTCTCTCTTCATTCCTTATATTAATGAATGTTTACATTCAGAAGATTCAAAAGAAGAATGTTGTAGTCTACTTTATCTTCCAGAATGTTATAACTTCCAAAATATTTCGGTGACCCCCAATATACTCTCATTCCTTAAATATATTCCCTTTCATATAACACACTTATTATAATATGCACAAGAAAACGTTTTCCAAGAGCTTCTTCATAATTTTTGAAGTAAATCTGAGTCAATTTAATGTTCATCCTTTTTAGAGTCAAATATAACCGACATTAATAGAATTACAAGATAGTTAAGCCCCAAACTTTAAAACATGAAATATTTATGTCTATCTCAGCCTAAACTCTAAGAAAACTATTTCTTTTGGCTGCTTTTATTTTTATGTGTGTATGTATGTGTGTGGACATACATATACGAAAGTTAATAAAAAACTACAAGATATACGTAAGTATTATGGTATTTATATGAACTCAAAATGCAAATTATTTAAGTCGCGTCGCACTATTCTTTAGTGTTCATAAAATAAGTTTATTCACTTCTAGGGCTTCTTTTTAAATCAGTTATCACAAAACTGTTTTACTGCAGAAGTTCAAAATACGTGCTTGGAATGCTGTTAGTTTGAGAAATATATCTTAGATTCTAAATCTTTTATTTAGTTATATATATAAATATATGTTCTTTCTGTGTGTTCTAAATATTTAAGAGCTTATATGTATGGGATAACAAAATGGGGTCTGCAAAAGCTTAAAGGATAGATTAGTTTCCTTATGTACATTTATTTGTTAAGAAATATTTATTTTTATTCATGAACTATTATTTTCAAAACTCATCTTTGAAATGTAGTCAATTTTTGTGTTGAATATACTTTAGAATTAAAACAATTTAGACAATTTAAATTCAATTACATTTTTAAATTAGCATTTTACAGCATTTGCATGCATTATTTTCAGGAAATTTTCATATTAATCTAGATAATATTTTTATGTATTGCTTCATAACATAATTTAATTAAAAACTACATTCAAACAAAAACAAATTGAAATATTTTTCTGTTTGTATTGTTTGCGTATGACTGCTTTGCAGATTTCACGACTCCGAAAGTTTCATATCACACATTAAATTTGTATATTTCTCCATATTGATGTGTTTTCTCTTAAGTGTAATACTACCATAATATATGTAATATATATTTGAATTTCAATTCTTTCTATTGAGAAAAAATGTTTTTAGATAAACAGCCATAACCTCTAATTTCTTATATTAATATTTCAATATTTAAGATCTTAATAAACCTTTTTGTTTCATTAAACTAAGTATTTATTTATCTTTTTTACTTGTTTCGAATGCTTAAAAGAAGTAATACTACATATTATTTGCAATATCAACTTAACCAACCAACACAAAAATCGTAACTTATTTTACTTTAACAAATAAATACAATATTCCTCTTGTAGTCTTATAATTTTAAGAATTATTATTAATATTATATAATTTTACACACAAATAAATTAAAAATGTTTTCCTACAATAAGCGTTTATTGCAGATTCGTATTTATAAAAAAATATTCTTCTTCTTAGAGGCAAAATTAAACAGTAAATAGATACTATATTATTATACATAGCTATATAATACTAAAATATTTATCAGTACAAATTATTCATGTATTTATAATGATTCAAGAAGGAGTAAAATTATAGTTCATATTGAAATAAAATAAAATAAGAGAAAAATATGAATTTAAATTACTTTAATTTGTACTCTGAATGTAATTATTTTGAATAACATAGAAAACAATATTTCTCGAATAAATATATATAATCAATCACTACTTGACAAATATCATAATTTTTTATTGATATCTGGCAATAATTTTGATTAAGTTATATATAATTGTGTATTATTAAATTAATGAACAGAATTGTTTCCTATTTCAAGCATGAAATTTCATTCTTAATATCAAAGTTGCAAATATGTAAATTTTTTTTGACGACGTTTTTAAAGCCCTCCTTTTTTTCAAACATTATACTGCCCACGCAAAAATTATTTTTAAATTTTATTACTTCTTCTGAGTTTTTTTTTTTTAATGTCATAATGTATTCGAATTTAAGCCTCCATTGATTCTAAGCCGCAAATTCTATACAAGTTTTAAAGAAAAGATGAAAACTAGTGCCAAATGGTTTGTATCAATATACGATATTTATGAAATTTAAAAATAATTTAATGAGAGCTAATAAAAAGTAAATAAATATATAATTTATTTTACCAGTTTTTAAACCTTTAAATTCTACTTGAAGCTACATTTCTCTAACTGTCAGAATCTTCCACCAAATTGTGTTCAGCCTTCGATTCTAAGATGCACACTATTTTCAGTAGTATTAACATTGGTAAAAAAGTAGGGCTTACATTCAAATAAGGACAGTATATATTTGAATATGTTTTATAACTAAGTGGAACTCTAAGTCGATGATATGAATGTTTATTCTACCTTTATGTCTCAAACACAAAATTAATTCCTTTTTAAATTGAAATTCGTATATTGTTTTAGAAATTTACAAATTTTACAGGGAAAAACTTTTGATTGTATGTGTTTATTGCTCTAGAAAGGGAATAAATTTTTTTCCTTATGATATCACAAAAACCAACATAATCTGAAATAGTTTGTTCAAAAACTTATGTCCAGAAAATCTTATTGTTCAAATCTAAGTCTCCTAGATTCCCTATGCTCTCTTTTCTCTCTCAGTTTCCATTATAGCATTACGGGACATGGTTACTGATTAAATATAGCTAAGGGAAGAAAATATTGGCGGAGGAATGTGAAAAGGATAGAATGGTACAACTTCGGATTACTGTTTTGGCTTTCTTTTTGTTTTTCTACCAATCACACACATGCTGTATTCAGCAAACGTTCTAACCATCTAATTGGGCTGTTAACAGGGATAAATCATTTTCCACAGCAAGCTTTCATTTTCTCAATGATAGGAGTCAAAATAATTCTCTGTAAAATTATAATACAAAAATACTAAATCAATTTTCTTCAAATTTCGACTCTAACTCTAATGGTATTTTCAGATTAAATTATTTTCCTGATTGGAATTTTCTAATGGCGCGATTTCAGAATGTGTAGCTCTGTTGTTATTATTATTATTACTATTTTTATCTGGTAAAATTATGGATCTAAATTGGATTGATAATCTTGATATATTTGTTGTCTATTTGCCAAGATGTTGGTAAGTAAAGAAATTGCAGAAACGTCTCTTTTCTTTTAAAATTAAGATGACTGGAAAAGAGGCAGTTGTAGAGTTTTAATGACCATTATGTATTGAATATTTTAAACAATGTTTAAAATCAAACATTTAAATTTTATATAGTTATTGTAGATTCTTAATAATGGATAAAAATGGAAAAGTGTATTTAAAAAATAACTTAGATTAAAGGAAATAGAATGACTGTGTGTCAGAAAACCTATGCAAGTGATTTTGTAGTACTTATCATGATATCAAATACAAGAGTATTTTTTTTATGAAGTACTATTTATAGAGGCTCGCCCATTGGCGTGATGTGGTAGCTTGGAGAAGGGGGGGCACTGTCTCCGATGTTGTCCTCAGATTTTGTCCGCGTCGCCAGTAGCCCTCATGTTGCTTTTTAGTGCGAGGTTAATATAACTATTTCTTACTGAAGTACTGTTAATGAAAAATGTGATATATTAGTGCAATTTAGATATTTTATTTTCTATGAGTAACAAGTTTTAAATAGTATTTTCAATATTGCAATTAGTTCACAGTGGCTCTTCTCTTTCTATTAAAACTAATAATACTTAATATTATTTAATAAATTATGTATTTAACCATCCAAGCGGTCTGCACGTAAATTTCCGCCATTCCAGAGATGCTTCTTCTGCCTTCAAGCAAGATTCTCAAAAGCGGCCGAGCCGCATTCTTAAAAATATGGCTCAACCGCTTTTGAGAACCCCACCTGAAAGCAAAAAAATATGTGCGGTGCATTTTTGAAGCATCTCCAGAATGGCAAGACATTAAGTGCAGACTGCTTAGAGGGTTAATATTTATAAATAATTTTTTTACATTTCATTCAAAGCATTTTAATGAATGTCTATTATTTCAGTTCTCATCATGAATAGAAAAAATATCCGAAGTGAAGTAATTAATAATTTCGTCATTCTTAAAACTTTCTACAATATAAAAAATATATCTTTCATTTGTAATTTATATACGGCATCAAGAATCTTCGTGCTTCATGAAATTTTCTTTAATGTTAATAATGATTAACTTTAAAGAAAAAAAACTTTTTTTTTCCTTAAAGTTAATCATTCTTAACATTAAAGAAAATTTTATCCAGAAAACCTTCATGTAAGTTTACAAAATTAGAAAAAATGAAACAAGCTCAACTTTAGACGCTTGATTAGCTTCTATAGAAGCCCAAACAAAGGCGGGTAAAATCAAAATTCACATATCACGCATTCGTTTCAAAAATTACTTTTTCGTTGCTAGTAAAATATAGATAACCAATTTGAAATCCATATCTTAGAAGCTTTGTTACTATTTTTTCCGGAAGGGAAGATTAATAAAAAAATGGAAATTTTCTATTTTGACATTTGCTTCCGGCTGTTATTTTTTATGAAGACGCATAAATTTTTATATTACATGTTATTCTTCCATTATTCATGAAGTTTGTTCAAACTATTTTATTACTGTTACTTTTTAGAAAATTTCTAGGAAGGTTTTCTATTTTCTATCTAAATATTTTAGAAGTATTACTTGTTTTCTTTTACTTTAAAGCAATGATTTAGTCTTTTCTCTCTTAAGATTGAGTCAAGGTATATAGTTTTGTTCTTTTGTGTGGTTAAAACTCCCTTACGTTCAAACACTATACATAAGATATCTATTTCCAACCCAATATTTTAATTTTTTATAAATTAATGAACATAGATTATAATTAAAGAGCTTAAACAGTAACTGAGATAAAAAAAAAAGAAAGATGACTTCGTCTTTTATCAGTTATATATCTATAACGCTACGGAAGGAATGTACGAGTATAAAGCAAAAGAAATGTTAAAAGTCGGAATTTCATCGAATTTTACCAGGTACAAATGTAATGAAACACAACCTTTATAAACTTTTAATGCATAGTTTTTATTATGAAGCATACCTAAAATGAATACACATTTAAGAAATTTGAACAATTTTAAAAACATTTTTCCATTCGTGAGACAAAGAGATTTTCAAATTATCTCGAATTTTGTAGAGGTTTAATATGAATTTAAAAATTAATGTTTTACTAATATTTTCAGATTTGAAAACCCTATTTCACGTACAATAACTTATAACGTGTCAATTCTTGCATTTTTCTGTTACTTTATGTATTTAATAAAACTGATTATTGAAGACAAACATTACATAAAAGGGTTTTACTTTTAACGCAGTATTAGTGCTTCCTTTTTTTTATGAATTTTACTTTTTTTTAATAATATTTCATTTTGCATGTAAAACATATTATTTTAATTTTTAATCTGGCATCTACAGGTTGTTCTTTAAATGCTTTTCATCATTATCATGTTAATTCATACATTTGAATTTAAAATTATTCCACTCCTACTATTAGTTCACCTTCACCCTTTATATATATATATATATATATATATATATATATATATA
>BMAV01004462.1:551157-599318 GCA_019973955.1 Trichonephila inaurata madagascariensis | reverse complement strand
CATATATATATAATATATATATATAACTTAATAAGTATATAGATATATATATATATACTTATTAAGTTACTTTAATCCCGTTTTATCAAACAGAAATTTTAGTGCAACTCCCTTGCTTTTTTTATTAGCTAACTTATTTTTAAAAAAATATTTGGAAAAGATAAAGTATTTGTAAAGATTCATTTAAATTTCAGATTTTCGTTACAAATCCTTACATATCTGCGTGAAATGAACTCGAGTGAAAACTCAAATTGCTCTTGTCAGACAACATAACTGGATGCTGGAGAGGAGTGAAGCATCTGACATTTCATTTTATGGTATGTTGCGTGCAGTCAAAATTGCTTTTGTGCCACTTGGAAAAGGATGTAGAAGGTGGACTTGAGTAAGAGGCTGGGAGTTTTTGTGGCAAGTCCAAATATTTCCAAATAAGAGGACTTTTTTTTACGAAGTATGTCATGGGTCTAAAAATTAAATGCACTATATATCCATGGGTTTTACATTATTCATTTTGATAAGTGATACAAGTAAGGTTTGAAAAATGAAATCAATTCGGTATGTATTGTGAAAACGGAAGCGAAGTTTTATCTTAAATCACTGGGAAAAAAGGTTTTTTTTTTATATTCACAAATGCAGTTTCTTTAACAGGCTAAAACAAATTCTTAAATTCTTAATTCAAAATTTGAGCTAAATATTTTCTCAGAAAATATAATGATTGAAAATTAAGTAATTAATATGTGACACTTTCAGTTTTTCAATATTTCTTGAAAGAAATATTGCAGCAAGACATAAAAAGAGTTATGTCTAATAAGAGACACATTTCATTTCCGTTTTGGTATTGAAACAAATAAGTGAAATATTGCAAGCAAATGCTGTGTTAAAAATTAAATTTTTTAAAAAATATATAGTTATTCATGTGATGTTCAATATATAATATAATATGTAACTAGAAATCTTGCTCTTCCTGTATATAATCCGGTATATTTAAATATTCTTCACTGAGATTTTTTGAAAAAATTTCAGTTGCAGTGAAATACCATATTAGCCCGAATGTAACGTGATATTTTTTGACAAACCATTCCCCGTTAAAAATTGACTCGCACTGAATTCGAGATTTAGTGGATGTAATGTTCCTATTTAATATCGGGTTACTTTCCTAAAATACCATATAATTTTGTTTTACGTTATTTATTTTTGTTACCATGAATGCAACTTGTGTAGTTACTATAATTATTAAATAAATACTTATGTGACTGAATTTTATTTTCTTTGAATTCTTTTATGAAAAAGGAATGAATTGCATTAAAATCTAACTGCTTTATTTTTCTTAATATCTTAATGAAAAAAAATTCAATGTCACATTTCATTCGGATTTATACAGTACATTTAGAGGGATTATGTACTTTCAAACCTGTTTTATACGCTCCTATTTTATCGCTGTCTTTTTGTGCTATTTTTTATGCTGTATACGAGAAAATGCATCAGATGCATTTAATGAATAAAAAAAAAAGATATATAATTTTATGCCTTCTGCTTAGACATGCAAGGCTTTAAATTTGAAATAAATTGGAAGGCCATTTTCTTGAAATGGGTTCAAATTCTGAAAGAACCTTAGAATTCCAGATTGAGATTCGAACTTGTATGTCTGGCTACCGCGACAAATACTAGAGGCTAACCAATAAACCGTCATTACATTGAATCACAAAAAATATCAACTCTTAACAAGAACGAGGTACCATCTTCAAGAGAAAAAGAAATTTTTATCCAATTATTCACAAAATCCATGTTCTTGACTACAAAGAATAGTTTTTATGTAGGCATTTAGAAATTTCCATATATATAATATTTTATATAAATAAATAAAACACATTTAAAAATGTTCCTGCTCATAAATTTTCCTTTTTTCCATTATTGGAAAACGAATTTCAGGTGACATCGTTAGATTTTGATTTACATGTTTTCTAGCTCGTGAGATCTTTTATGAGGCTCCTATTTATAACATTACATTTTTAATGTGTTGCAAATAATATATTTTGTAGCTACTTATGAATTTTCAGGATATTTTTTATGCATTTTCTTTCATGGTGTCTATACTCCGCACAAAAACAGACTTGAGTTCAATAAGATATTTAATAAGATTTTAAAAAGTATCATTTAATATATTTGAAACAGTATTTTCTTCTGAATGCTCATACAAAAATACTATATAATTTTTTTAAGTGTACTATCTCTCTCTCCAATGACTTCAAATAGGTGGATTTTTCTATTATTTTCACATGTTATTAAAATATTCATTATCAAGAAATCTCACTTAAAAATGGGAAACATTTAGGACCGTCCCATGCAGTTTTATAAGTAATTAAAACACATATGTTCAATTTTTAAAAACATAAGTTTAGAATAAGCCAAAAATTAAAAACAAAATTAATATACTCATAAATTCCTCTCAAAACAGATATCCATGTTTAAATTACAATACTAAAATAATTCTTTCAAATGACATAATATCAGTCATATAAAAAGTCATGAAGTATAAAATTAATTCTCCGTTATGATGCGTAATACTTTCATGCATCATAAAAATAAACTCAATGAGTTTAAATTTCTACTAGAGGCATTAAACACTGCAAAATTTCATTAAAATGGCGTTATGCTTAGATATTAGCATAATGTTCACATCAGATAAAAATCAATATGTTGTAAAGATAATAAGATTATATTATTTTCTTACTTTAGTTGCATAATAATTTAAAATCAAATATTTCTGTAAGATTCACAAGGAGGGTTAGAATAATATCGTTGAGAAGTAGCAATATCGATTACAGCTGACATTTATAGAACAATTCCTTGAGACATTAACAGAACCTCGTTAAAACTGTTATTAGACGTGTACTTAAGAACATAATATAGAAGGTAGTTAAATACAAATCACGAGGAGCTTATTACTTATATATTTTCTTCTGTACGAACACAGAAGAGCTACTGGAATCTACTTTATGTAATTATTCAAGGACTGTGGGGTTTATTATAAAAAGAATATAATACTTTATTACATAATAAATTGGCACGATCCCCATTTTACTTCTTTCAAGTATCATTTCTGAAAAGTTTTTTTCATATAAATACTAAGCTTTTTAATAAACAGTTCAAGTTAACTAGTAAAATTTTAAAAGTAATTAACAAACTTATGAAGCCACAAGCTTCTTGATTAAGTATAATTTGAGAATCATTATTCTTGTTGAAAGTTTATTTATTCAGTAATAAATTTTAATTATATATACATGTTACTTTATATTTAATAAAATGGGATTCCTTAAAACTCCTTCCTCTGTTTCCAGAAAGACTTTTTTTTACAGTATTTGCTTTTGAAAGATGTCAACATGTAGCTAATACAAACTTTATAAGACTTCATTTTCATTATGTAGCACTGTATAACATAAATACGTGGAAACATCAATTTAGTTTATCCGGCTTCTTGGTTCATTTTTAGTTAACGCAATTATCCTCTTCTTTCTAAGAATAAAATATCAATTTCCTTTTCTATAAAGACTATGCAGAATACAAAAGAAAGTAACTTAAAGCGAAGTTGTTTTTTGTTTACATTTGCACGAATTCCTCTTCATATTTTGGAAAATATATTTACCGTTATATGGTAAAAATGAAATGCAAAGGCAACATTTCAATTTAGAAAGGATCAGATCGATTCTTTTCATAAACAAGTGGAAGAGCTCTAGAAAGAGATGGAAAAACAGGTACAGAGTTTTCTTTAAAAGTGTTTTCATGCATGAGTTTTATAGTAAAATGCAAACAGAGTTACGAAAAACATAATATAAATTGATTTTTCGAAGCAGTCATTTTTGAAAACGGAGCCGTCTCGGTTGATTTACAAAAGAGAGTATGTTTTAGCTATATCTATAAGCAATGCGAAAATTAAGTAAATATTATCGAAATATATACTTTCATTTTTTTTCCGAAAAGCATAAAAATTTGAAACTTGTACCTTTCCGATTTTTTTTGTTATAGCACTAAGTACTACGATCTTTTGCTTACATTTGTCATAAAAATAGCAATACTTTTTATAATAAAGACAATATAAGTATATAGATCTTTATTTGTAATTTTAACGCAATTTGCAAGACTTCAATTTGTTTAAATTAATTTTTATTGTAGTGTGATGGTACTCATGTAAAAACAAATGTTAAATAATCAGAGTACTTCACTTTCGAAGCAAATTTATTTAAAATTAGATATAAATTATATGAATGAACAAAACATAGCAATCTAAAACATAACAAAATGATATTAATAATGTTGCTAATTATAGCTTCATTTTAAAGCATTTATCCATATAACCTTGTCATTTTACTACTATTAATATTTTAAGAATTATAAAGTCATTCCACCTCAAGTTTTTAATAATTAACATTTACTTAAACATCAATAACTTCTTAAGATTCTAAGAAGTGTGTTTAAAAAAACCCTTTTTACTATACTTCAATGTAATTTTTTCCACGTGAAAATAACATAAGTTTCTACAAAATAATAATAATAATAATAATAAGCTCCTATTTTGATTTAAAAAAAAAGAAAAAAAAAAGGTTAAGATAAGTTTTTAATCATTACACTAAATTTACTAAAAAAATAATCCTATATCCTATATTTTACGAAAGAGCTATACTTAAAATACCATAAATCCTAAGCTAGAATGTCTCTCTCTTTTTGACATACATTTAATTAGTACAATTCATTCTTTTTTATTCGGCTAAGCTGTAGCTATACTGCATATAAAAAGAAAACTAAAACTGGAGCACATATATGATTTTTATTACACAAAACACCCCAAAAATAATTTATAGCATATATTATTCATATATAAGAGTGTTTATCCAATAAAAAGACAAGAAAGATAACCATATTTTCGATTATTAGCATAAAAGGTGTTATGAGATGCACTGTTCTTCTATAATCTGAATACCAAATAGTAAGTGTTTCAGAATGTCAATGAACTCAACACTTTATCTCAAGAAAAACTGTGAGGTCTAACGAAGAAATATCAATAGACAGCTTTCTACAATATTGCTGATTCCTAAGAAAGAATTTGAGACAAAGAAGCATCCAGACAGTCAGCCAAATTATTGACGTTTAAAGATCTCACTGACTTTTGTTAAGAGAAAGAAAGAAAAGAAATCAATAGAAAAAGAACAAGTAAAAAAAAAGAGAGAGCAAGAATCAAAAACTGTGTTTAAAACTTCCCAATAGAAAGTCAAAAAGAATCAAAATACTTAAGTCAAATAATTGCAGTGATCACTTGTCTATTAGTGAAAAGACACGGGACTACCTTTTGAATGGAAATAATTGCATAAATGTAAGAATGTTTATCGTGAAATTGAAAAGACAGAAAACCGAATGAAATTTAAGACGTGACAATGTAGCTTAATGAGAACTGTGTGAATTCGACTTCAGGCGTCACCTTTTCCGAAATTTCCGCTCGATTCAAATTAAGATTGAAAACCATAATGGGAATCCAAAAGAAGAGGTGAAAATAATTTATCCCTAAGTGAAATATAATTTATTTTCCGTCATTCATTTCTTAACAAAAAATCTTGTATGTTATGTTAAATATCTGAAGTTATAAATCATTTACTACGGTTTTACTAGAAAAATATTTTTTCCATTTTTACTTTTGAATTGAAAGCCATGAAGGGAAATCTGAAAGAAGAGGTTAAATAAAAGTAATCCTTAAGTGAAAGATAATTTCTTTTTCATCATTCACATTTTTAACAAAAAATCTTACATGTAAAGCAAAACATTTAAAGTTATAAATCGTTTACTACGGTTTTGCTAGTAAATTTTTACCATAGGATTTTATTAAATGGAATCTCATGAAAGATTTTCTTTCCCCCCCAGAGAAAAATAAGAGGTAATAATGCTTAAAAAATGCTTAATATTAGATAATAGCTTTCAATGTCAATAAGTTTGTATTTTTTTTATGATTTTATTTCTTACAGAATTATACATTAATTTTTAGTAATTCTGAAAAATGCTTTTAACTTTCTTTAATATAAATAATGAAAAATACTAAATAAGATAATTAGAAATTTATATAATTAATTGGAAACAGAGAAAAGGGCAAATTAATCTACTGATTTCTAAAGTTAATTAGATTAAGTGTGTTTAGTCAAAAACGTAATAAAAACCAACACATACACGCACAAGTATATAAGTTACGTGTGAAATTGAAATGCGTCTTGAAAAATCGCAAGTGGAGTTTTCTATGTTTCCAATTTACAAATAAATCTCTCATTACAATATAATACATCAAGAAACAGACAAGATTTGACGCTAAAACTGGAAACATATTGTATTTACTCTAGCTGGTTGAAAGTGATAAGACATACATTTTTCCCCTTGAAGCCTGCTCCCTCTGCAAAATTCTATTTGATAAGACACGTTTTATATTTTTAAAAAGCACTGCAAATGAAGGGTTCTCGGATGTATTGCTGCTAAAATAACTTCAAGCTACAGTATGTACGAATTTGAAAAGGGAATGTTATTAGGGGTTGCTCAATTGGAGGCATGGATTTATGATACACTGTTGATGTTGTACGGCTCTAAATTGACTCCCTTGCAGCAGAAGGGCGATTCAGGAAATTGCTTCACCTTGGAAGACCTAGAATACTGCAATTCAAACACTGGAGGGTGTTGCAGAGGGGTATTCGGTAAAACAAAACACGTACGATGATCTTCAGAGCATAAGAGCTTTTCATGAATGTTATCACCCTCACCAAGAAATTTTGAAGGGAGGATATGAGGTAGAATAGTGTTTTTTCTATTCCTATATGTTGTTATTCTGCAGGGAGTTAAGAAAATACTCATGTTTGTTGGGTGTAATAATTTTATTTACTAATTATTGTAACGTGTTTTATTAATCTTCTGCCTATTTTGTGTGGTACTAACTTAATCAGACGTAATATAACCGAAATATCAAGAATAGAACATGGTTTCATTTCTAATGAAAATTTCTGGATAAAAGAAAAGTCCGAATCGTATATAAATTATAGATAAGCTATACTCTCTCGGAAATAAAAGCTCAGTCTTTAAAATTTGCTAAATTTTGCTTATAATACATAAAGAATAAATGTTATTTTTATCGTTCAATAATTTCTCGGCTTTTTTCATTAAATATAACTTCCGAATAACGAATAAAAGTAAATACTAAAGTTTAGAAATTCTGTTAATAACTTGGTCTTTGTATTTTTCCTAATTTTTGGTAATATAATATCACTGGATCAGCAATTGTACTTAGAATTACATAATATAAAATAAATATTTGTCAGAAAATTATTAAATTAATAAATGTGAAAGATTTTGAGTACAAGAAGTATGTTTTATCAACTGCGTATAAAAAAGTCCTTATTTATTTAATGAAATATACTGGAAACTATGAAATTATGTATATGTGTGTGTGCATGCGTGTGTGTGTATGTAAAGATTTAACGCAATATTGAAAACAATTTAAAGTATTAATTAAACAAAATTAAAATTAAAGTATTATTAAATTTAAAGTATTATTATTAAAGTAACAATTAACCCTCTAAGCGATCTGCACTTAAAGGCTTGCCATTCTGAAGATGCTTCAAAAATGCACCGCACATATTTTTTTGCTTTCAGGTGGGGTTCTCAAAAGCGGTTGAGCCGTATTTATAAGAATGCGGCTCGGCCGCTTTTGGGAATCTTGCTTGAAGGCAGAAAAAGCATCTCAGGAATGACGGAATTTTACGTACAGACCGCTTGGAGGGTTAAAGTATTTTCTTCAACATACACACATCTTACAGAAAAGTAAAATTTGTCTCCTTGAATCATTTTCTCATTCTTAGGGATTTCAAAAATATTTTGAATTGATGTAACATCAGGGCGTTGACTCATTTTGTTATCTAAAACCAGTAGAAAAATTCATATGATGCTATATAATATTGAGATATAATTTATTTTTGTTTGGTGATGCTGACTTTGTCAATAATAACTGTGTAATTATATTCCTTTACGTCAGTGGCGCACACAAGGGGGGTGTCCTGGGGGTACGGACACCCCCCATAGCCCTTGATTTTTTTTTTGGATTGGTTATAATCCTATCTATATATTACGTAAAATTTAATTTTGTATTTGTAATTAATAATTAATTTTATTAATTAATGCTAATTATTTATTCAATAATTAATTTTGTATTGTTTTTGTTCCCGAAAATCGACAAAATCAAAAGATACGTAGTGCGTCATATTGGAGCATGATATCAAAATGGTGCACTTTCGACGCTGAACCCCCCTTGAAAAATTTTGTGTGCGCTACTGCTATACGTAGATTATCCTTATTAGCTTTTACTTATATATTACGAAGTAAATAGAACAGTTTAAATAAAAAAATTTCTTAAGTTTGAAATGTTAGCTTTATTTCGTTTTTTTTAATTGTCTGCAGAAATTGTATTAAACTATATTAATATTATAACAAATAATTTCATTTTGTAAAGTTCAAGAAGTTTTAGATGGTTTACCAATACATTAATATATAATAATACAGTATAACTTTAAATTATTTGCTTCACTTTATTACTTTGATCTTAGCTTTTATTTTTCTTGATTAACGTTTTAAAGACGTTATTGTTATTCTAAAAAACTTCACATGCAATTTATTTTTTGAAAACTAAATTGAATTGATTTTTGCTTCACGATTGCGCGCAAACAAAGTTATAAGATGCAAATTAACATCTCTGTCAAAGATATCATTATTAAAATTATCACTCATACCTAGAGAAATGAATGATTTTTATGTTAATTGGTATTCATAATTGTGCTCTTCTTTGTAGACTTAAAAGTATATAGAATTTTTAGCAGCTTACCTCGAACTTATTAATATTTTCAGAGGCTCTAAGCAAATTCTTATCATAAAACCCCTCAAAACTACGACTATGTCACTAAGAGAAGAATATCTTGAAATATGACTTCTAGTTTTTGTGTGAGTAAATTTTTTCCTTTCTAAAAAAATTACATTTATCAAAACAATTGCAAAATTTATATCATTACACCTATATACTTTTTCAATGCTTTCTTTCAACTCGAGTTACAACTATCGTTTTATTGATTTTCTTGAACAAGAATTGATCAATATTACATATATGTACTTTACATGATACATGGCTTCACTTATATAAAAACTTTTTATCGACATAATAGATAAAAACATTTTGAGTCCATTAATCTGAGATAATCCAGAATTTTGAAACTAATGGGAAATTATACAGTTTTCTCTTTGAATGAAATGCAATAATGTGTAAATCAAACAAGTTCTACAGAATCATTTAATTTTTTTAAAGTTTATATGTATCTTATATATTTTATATCAATATTTACTTGATTAATAGATTATTGACTCGTATGATTAATTTAAAATAACTGGAATTGTTTTCAGAAGGAAAAAAAACTAATATTTAGAGTATCTATCTAATTTGTAAGCTTTATAGCATGAAAAAGATCATGTTTCTTATTTCTATACAAGTTTTTTTAAATATGTTCGAAGTATGTTACTATGATTTAAAAAATGCAATGGCTTATGAGTTTTACGTGCTATGTTAAAAATTTTGGTTACAAATGTAATAGATTCCTCTCTAATATTTTAACATATTAATTTCAAAATTATAGAATTAACAAAGTTTCTTTTCTTTTCTTTTAAATAATGACATCGAAAAGGATGAATTGGTGCTTAATTTTGGATATTAATATGCTATCTCTATCGACACTTATTTTTACTGTTGTTGATGATTATTTTTCTTTCCCGTCAATATATATATATATATATATATATATATATATATATATATATATTTAAGATTTCAAACTCTCGTATTTAAGACTTTATTTCTAATTTCTTGACTTATAAGTAAAAGTTCGCAAAAGAATTCCTTCAAATTGTATTTAAAGTGATTTTGTTTAATTTCTACTGTTCGAAAAGATGATGTTATAAAAGCATTTGAAACGAATTCTGAATGGAACTTTTGAATAATATAAACAAACATAACAGATTTCTCAAATCTACATCTTTATCTAATATCACTTATTTCAAAGATATTAATTCATTATTTAACACTAATTTACTAAAATTTAAATTTACTCATTTATAAACATAACTTAATCAGCATAATAAACAAAAACACATTTACTAATACAAGATTATTATATAAGTGATACCATAACATATTAAACAAATTTTAAACTTTTATTTGCATGAAAAATATTTTCATTTTATTAAAACATCATCTACTTATAAAATAACTTATATTCACTAAAAGTAATTTATAAATATTTTGAGCAAATTAAAATAAAAAGCAAGACAAGAAAATAGTTTCATTTAAAACTGACGCTTTTAACACCACAGTGTAAAAATTAAGAATTTCGAAGCAAAATAAACTTTCAGACACATATACATAAATGACAGATACTAAAAAATACAATTATAAACAATCGGAAAAAGACAAAAAAGTTGATTTCTGCATATAAACTTTTATCAACATCTAATAAAAACTTATTAAAAAGTTTTCTTAGTTTTAATATTTGTCATGCGCATATTTAAATCCTAAAAAGTCACACAAAACTTTTTGCAAAGTTAAAACGTAAGCCAACACTCATAAGAACTCACCTATTTTGTAGGAGTAACCCCCTACAGTAAAAGTAGCCCCTTGGCACTTTTTCGCGGGACTCGTCTCGGGCTTTTGGGCCATGAGGAACAAAGTTCGTTCAAAGTTCTGATCTTCAATATGGCCCACACGCGATGATAATATTGACAGTTAGGGTTCTGTTAGGGAAAATACTGGTCTAAGCGCCCCTCACTTCAATAATACGAGTGAGAAAAAAATTGCCATGACGACAGTGAGTATATAAATATAGAAGTAAGTCAGTCGGAACTCGGAGCGTGAACGCACGGCCAACTCTAGAGCGTGAGGAGAAGCGAGAGTTACAGGAGGTCCTGCCAGATCGGCTGCCTAATGTTCACTGCGATGCGCGTGTGAGCATCAGCATCCATCTCCGCTGCCTCTGACAGTCATTGGCCGCCATTGCATCCCCCTATTTTTTGATAAGGAGGATGGAGAGCTTATTTCTCTAAACTCAAGCCTGTGCGGATTCTCCTGCCCCCGTGTAGGCGGCAGGATATTTGAAGGGTGGGATATAGGGAGGTACGTAGGTATAAAATGCACGTGGTCGAAAGCCTGTAACTGTTCTTACTCCCGCTCTTTTCCTCAATGAGGAGTGCGAAGGAAATAACTTCCCTATCGGAGGCAACGGCCTTTGCGCATCGACCACCCAACTGTTGCTGTTGCACCCAGAAACGCGGATTCCTTTTTATGCATAAGAAATAAAAATTTAGTGGGACACCCTTCCATATTCTTAAGAATCTTCACTTAATTCGACCAAAATGAGCAAGGCCAATTTTATTTATTTACGATTGGTTTATGATTGGAGAACGGTCCCTACCGTGCCTAGATGGTCGTAAATTTTATGAGGAGATATAAATCTTTCACCAACAAATGAATCGATATAAATGCCAATTTCTGTTAAAAGAAATAAAGAAAAAACTCATCTACATGAGTTCTTATGGTGTTTGCTTACTGTATACTTTTTTGCTGTCACTCCATTTGGATCTCTCTCTTAAATATCAAAATTACTGCATGATGTATGTGGTAAGAAATAAACACACAATACGAAAAATCGGTAACTTGTAATTGTTCTTCATTTAGCACACTATAACATGATTTTTCTTTATTTTAGGTAATGTTTTGAAATTAATGCACATTTTATTTGGATTCATTTTTAAATAATTTCAAATCTCACAAACTAATTTTAATTTGTGTAATATAACACTGCCGTAAGGATAAATAATACAAAACATTTTGCGAGAATTTCATAATTACTTATTATACATCCTTAAGTTTTTATCTAAAGAAGCTATACTGCCTTCCTACGAAAAAATATGAATTAATCCCACAGAGAGTATAAGCCCCATGGAATCATTTCATAAGTATTCATTTTAGGTATATTTTAGAAATTAATTATAATTAGAAAATAGATAAAAGACTTATTTAAAAACTATGCTGCTTATAGAAATAATCAATTCTAAAAAAATAAACTAAACCAGAAAAGAATACGTGATTTAATAAATGCATTGAATTTGGTTTTGTGATACAGTATTTTGTATCTCAGTTTAAAAACAGAATAGAATAAAAATGTATATCGTAAATTGAATGAGTATCTTAGACGTAGAGTTCTATAAACGCTTAGAGTGAATTTTTAAAAGTGATTTTACTTTTTATTGACTTAAACTGGAAATATTACTTATTTACTGCTCATTTCTTCCTCGGCTTAAAACTTTAAATCAGATGATATAGAAACACCTTAAAACAGGCACGCTTTTGTCTTTTAAAATGGCAAATAATCTATTTTTATGAATAAAATAAGTTTATTAATTTTATTAATTGCTGTTCTTCGATGGTCTTTGCAATTCTATTATCTTAAAACAGCTCATAAGGTATATCATTCCACTTCACCAATATAATTATTCATTCGAATAATTGATCTAAAAGTCACTTCAAACTTTCCAAGAAAGACAAGACTTTTCATTAATAGAAAATATTTCGGTATAAAAATGAGCTATTTTATTTAAAGATACACTCATAACAAAGCGTTTTTTGAGGCTTACAAACTATATTTTCTACAAGTTTTATTTGAGAAAACACGTATTATTATAATGCTATAGCAGTACAAAATAAAGGCAAACAGTAAATATTATTCGTAGCATTGCTTTTAAAACATTAAAGCAAACCTTAGATAACGGAAGAAATGATAAATGATGTTCTAAATGGGTGCATTTTTCTAAAATTGTCAAAATTAGTTTTTAAGAATAATATATAAAAAAAAACAAATATAAAATATTAACAGCTACAAAAACACTATTTAAACATTATCTGGCAAAATGAAATAAAAGTTTCACCGTTTATAAGATTTTTTAAGAAAATTAAATGCATTATATTTATTAAATTACCCCTTTTAGAAAAATAATTTACTGATATTAGTAACATTTTTATGGTATTAGGGAAAAAAATCTTTTTGAAATGAATAACAGTCGATGGCAGATTGCAGTTACAATTGAGTCTGTCACATCTAGAAATTCAATTAAATAAGTTTTAAACGGTAGCTGAATAATATGTAACAGTTCTTTAGCATTAAGTAGGATATATTGATGTCTTAATTAAATTCCATGTGTGTGTTAATTGCTATGGAAAAAAAATCAATTATAGGATAATCAGCTGTAGTTGAATATTTCATTTTTTACAGTTATGCAAAAAATTAGTCAGAAGCATTACTCATTATATTCATTTTAATAAAGAGGATTTACTGTTAATCCTTTTACCAGAACCATTGGATCCTGCTCTGTCAACCATCTAATGATTACAATTTTAATCTTCAAGTACTTAAAGACAAAACTTGGTTAAATAATTATTATTAAAAGGACAAAAATGATGATTGAAAATAATGAGTAAATGAACAAAAGAAATAAATAATCTAGAAAATATAATTACATTTTTCGTCAAACGGACAATGGTATTTAATCTAATTTTTTTTCCTAATTAAAAACGATTTTGATAAATTCATTAACAAAGAAATTAAGATTCATCACTCTTTGTGGAGGGATTAATAATTTCGAGACAATTATGGGAAAAAAATTATATTGTTGGAAAATAAATTTGCGACTTTAATAAATTAAGAGCTAAGCAGATCAAATCACATTTCAGTACTTTTTAAAAGTTCTGTACAATCGTCTAGATTGAAAAATAATAATGTTTGACAAATTGTTGTATTTAAATGAAAAATTAAATAAACGTTTGAAGATAAGTGATTTCTTATCACTATTCAGAATAAATATAAAATATATAATACAAGCTGAAAGAAATTACCTTCCTGAAGAAATAAATAAAAAAGATGGGTATAATTTTACAAATTTTAAAAAGGATTTCTTAAAATTACTGTAAAAAATTTTTTTATCTTGCAATTATTATTAATGAACCGTTGACTTATTAATAACTGTAGCATTTTCTTCTATAGCAAGTAATTAAAAATAATCAAAATTACTAAATATAGACAAAAACGGTAGTTTTTTTAGTAGATTTTAAAGATTAAATAAAAAAAATTAGTAATTAAAATCTAACTAACTGCATTTATAACTATCCTTTTTTTTCCATTATTTAGAAAAAAAAATGTCGTAAAACTCTTAAATGATTTAGTGATTAATTTCACATTATATTAAAATTTGAAAGATTCTACGTTACTTTCAAATGAAATCTAAGGTACTTCCTCTCTTATAAAACGAAACAAATAAGTACTTGAATGATAATACGTCATTTCGATAAAATAACTTAGGATCGAGGCTCACTTTATTAATAAACAATGGAACATGTGAAAGAACCATTAAAATTACAGATAGTAAATCTAAAAGAAGAAATATCGTAAAATTATTTTATATATTTGTCATCAATAGCAAGCGGTATTTTTGAGAAATGATAACGGTATTATTCATTTAAATGTGGTGAAAAATCATAGAAAAATGTTTGTTACAGAGATTTTAACACGTTCACTGCAGATCAGCAAAACACTCTGCGAAACTATTATGTTTGTAAGACATACCATTGAAACTGCATATTATGTATGTGAAAAGTATCACCTGTGGTTTTGAGGTTCTTTCCGACAGTTAATCCATTTAAGTGCAGTTTTGTGTTGAAATTTTCTAAGCATCCGACAAAGGAATGTAGTATTCCTTTCTTTTACAAGGTTTTTTTTAAATAAGAAACTGGATTATAACTGTATTAAATTAAATAAGTTGTACCAGAAAATTTTTTACAATTAAACCAAAATATTACAAATACCCCAAATATATATATATATATATATTAAAACTGTAGTTTTCCTGATTCCATAAACTTATGTATTTTCTTTTATAATAATATGAAGTTGTCATATATTTATACTTATTAAAACATATTGTTTCTTTCTGAGTAAATTATCCATTTTTTTTTACGTTTCTCAAACTAATATTTTGAAGGAAACATTGTTTAGTGCTTAAATTCAATAAAAAAAACTCATTATCTGTCAGATTATCAGTTCAAGTTGGTAAAGGAGAAAAACCTGCACAATACATAGAAAAATTAGTTAAAAAAACCATACAATACTTATTTGGAACTGTGATTCCGAAAATTAAGCCGTTTTAGATTTATGCACACACTTTTTATGTTAAACTTAATATTGAAGAATATTTATACTTTACTTTCTTTCTCAATGACAAAGCTTTTGATTTGAGCCAACCCCAATGCCAGAATAATTAATCTGGAGCCCTGAACAAAAGCTTGAAGCAATTTGTCATTTTATAAAAGTAAATGATTCTAAACTGTTGATCATAACAAGAGAAAATGACTCAATAAAGTACCTTCTCTCTTTTCGTAACAAAGCTTTTAATTTTCTCTTTATGAATGACAGGATGTTAAGAACTTCCTTAAAATGAGAAACTGTCATAAATCAGGTAATTGAATTTATTTGAATGGAAAACATTACTCTTAAACTAATCTGAAATGTATTTACTTGTAATATTTCCATTTATCAAATCGATGGAAATGTGAAGAATACTTTCTCTATTCTTCTCATTTTCACCAGTTTAAAATCCTATCTGAGTATTTCAGTAACATTATTCATTTTACAACTGTGATTAGTTACCTCTTAATTTATATTATATCACAACCACAAATTTAAAATATAACTTCTCAGTACGATAATAATTACTATTCAGACTGTTGCTTTTAATTCATTTGCTCATTTCTCTCAAAACATTTTAACACTTAATGATCTCTTATTAACATCAAAAAATTTGACATTTAAACACTTAATTCATTACATTCGCTGAAATAAAATATTAAATAACAGATTTAAATGCAAATATTTTTCTTTTCAATGAATACATTTTTAATTTCGAAAAACTGTAAAAATGTTAATACCCCTTTATTAATTTTTTTTTCATATTTAAATGACGTCTCATTTAAAATTCCTATCTTTCACAAATTATCTTTTAAAAAGGATATTTTAACTAAAATTAGAAGGTTTTAATTTTTTTTAATTAAGTTAAATTTTTCGCAAAATATAATTGATAAAGAGAAATATCAAACCTCTTTTTCAAGTACTTTATTTTCAAAAAATATGAATTAAATACTTTTTAAATAAAAAAAAATAATTACCAATTTACTTTTAATTACTAACTTAAATCAAAATCAAAGCTAAAATGAAGGCTTTGTTCTTCAGAATGTGTCTGTTTAAACTACAGCCATGGGAAGAGGATGATTCCATAATTTCTTAATTTCCGCCTCATGCCGTGTAGAAACTTCGAGGCTCAGTTAAAGTTAATGCACAACATCCTCCATAATTAGGCACGACGATCTTCAAGTGAATGAAGATCTGAAATCTTGACTTGACTCAAGCAGATATGTAGTGCAGGACCTTAACCATTGTAATTATCATGAACCCTTAATTCTGTTGTAAATAACCACACTGCTAGACATTAAATTTACAGCAACAGGAAGGAAAGTAAAAAACGAAACTTTGCTTATTATCCGTATATCATACTAAAAATAAAATATGATAAAATTTGTTAACTATCCGGGCTCGTAAATAGTGCACTTAACCGCCGCTTCTAGCAGCTAAAAAACTACTCTATCTATGTTAGGCATCTATACGAATGGACTTCGATGACAAATATGGCCAAATCATTTCATGCTTTCTTAAGGTTATGCCTCACTTCATCAATCGCAGTGGTTTGGAAGAGGTGACAACTCAGTCACTCAGCATAACATGTTTTTACAATGGGGAGAGATCTAGAGAACGTAATGGCCATCTATAAATAATGCTGCCTACAAAACAGGGACTCATTTGTACAGACCATGTGGTGCCACTACTGCCTCTACTTTCCGTTGATACATTTCTGTGGCCCCACAACTCTATGCTGAAGTGCAAAGAGAAGCCACAATTATGGTCGAGATGTAGATAGTCAGTGCTACTCCATACGACGACGCACCGTTCATACAGGTACTGGTCGTATTGCAAACAAGACAACTTCCTGAATCAAAGTCTGATAAGCGGCTGTACGATCTTACAAGGCCTACTTGACAATATGTCTGTTCTCTCGAGTGCTTATGGGAGGTGATGTTTGAAATCCTGAGCCCATTGATTTCATATGCACAGGACATTCGTTAATTCTTAGCCAATGAAAGTGGCAATATCAAATTGCACTCTCGACAGTCCACGATCCTGCCATTATGGAATTCCGACACGTATTGGTCGCCAATTCTTTTTAATATAAAAGGCCTAATATAATCTTCTCAAAACCAACCAACATTCGAAAGGGATTTATGAACGAGAAATTCGTTGCATAATTTTCCTTTTATACAGAATTTGAGGTGTCCTTTTTGCTTATTCCAGTATCTTCTTCCTTTCACGTGAACGTGACATTTATATCATCTCCCTCATGGCATTTCAATTTTAATGGCCAGCAAAGTATATAATATGTATATTTGATATTAAAAATTGCTTGTGGTTAAATATTGGATGTTGTATCGACAAAAACATGTCGTTGTAAAATTAAGAATCTCATTCTGAAAAAAATTGTGAACATAACTAGCTCTTAATGTACAATCTATAAAGAGAGGAAGAAAATATAAAGGCTCATTAGCAAAAAAAAAAAAAAAAAAGACGATTTTTTTTTCATTTATTTATATTACACTAATTATATCCATTCTAAATATTGCTTTCATTGTTTAGTTAGCAAGAATTGTTTTTCTTTTCTTTTATAATTTTTTTTCAAAGTCAATAAATTTTAAAACAGAATTTGATTTTTTTCCCGTTAACTTCAAGGGTAAAAAGCATACATGTTTGTAATCCATGTACTAAACATATTTGAAATAAGTTTAAATGGAAATAAATTTTGTGTGTGTGTATCATTAAATTTTCAGTTACAAATATTATACAAATCTACAGTTATTTTAAATTGCTACATTTTATTAAATCATTTTTACTAGTAACACTGATTGGTTATTACAATTTAAATATTAAATAGTGATTCGAAATATAATTTTAAATAAATTTTAAAAAGTAGTTATATTAAATTATTACCCAATTGTACTGCAGAATATTCATCACTAGAATAAAACATATTATGCCATTATATATAATTCAAAATATTAGCTTAAATAAAAAGAAGGAATTCAGGAAGTAGAATAATTTTTGAAATTTATTATGAAAATAAAAAAAAACATGTATATATTGAATTAAAAGGTTACATTTTAATTCATCATATATATATATATTTGATTTTATTCTCCAACACATGTGAATCAAACAATTAACTCGGAATTTACTGTACAAGTTTATGTTTTTTCTTTATCTTTTTCTTTATGTATGTGCGAGTGCGTGTGTGTATGTGTGTGTGCGTGCGTGAATTTTTGAATGCAACATATAAATAAATGTTAGCATATATATCACTTATAATTATATTCTAATAAATATTAAGCATAATTTTTTCACATATTTTATAACACATAACATAACATACATAATACATATCTCAATTTTGCAATATTTCTTGCGGTATTTAAAAAAAACAAATAGGAGGTAGTTATATAAAGGTTTCTTTGTTGAATGTGATAACTAAATAATGTTATGCGGCATTGGTAATACCGAATAATATCTACTATTATTTTAGTATCGGGATTTTTTTCCTTTCTCAGTAGCGCAAAAACCTTACATACACCAAAATAAATAATATAGCTAAGACATACAGCAGTTAAATAAGAAATTTTGAAAAACTTAATGACCTAAGATACTAAGCCATTTATGATATGTATAAGTAATTGTAAAAAGTATATTTACGTTGGTAACCATTAGATTTATAGAATCATTTTTTTAAAGATAAAAAATATAATTTAGTAATTACATTCACACAAATAAACACAGAATTACTTTTTTACTCGCATTGAAAGTACTGTACATCCGTAAATGTTTGTGCTTCATCCTTTGCATAAAAACTAGCCATAAAATTGCTATCATACCTCCTTTTTTTACCTAAAATAGGCAAATAATTACAACACATAGTAGCGTTTTCCAACTCTCTACGTGTCAAAATACGTTTAAACTTTGATTATGTGACCACTTATTCCAAAATTTAATGTAAGCAGCACAATTTATAGGGGAGTTCCTGAAATATCTAAAATGACTTCTAAATATATTTTATGGGGGAAATTTTTTTTTTAAATAGATGATGTGGAAAAAGCAGATATGAAAAATATGATAGGGAAACATCATTATAACCGAAAGGAAAAATGATATGGGAATTCTGAAAGCGACTAACATTTTAGTGATCCGCCTGCAACACTTAAAATTTTATTAGAAAAATTCCATCCAGTTCAAGTCCAAGCGATAAGAGCATATATTATGTACTTTGCAAATGACTGAACATTTCTCGTGGCTCAAAGAGAGGACATGCAATATGCTTCAATTTAATAACATGCAATGATTGTGTTAAAGCAGAAATTTACGAACACGATTAGAGATTTTCGTAAATAAGTCTTTATTATTTAAATGGGTTTTTTTTTTATTTAAAAGTTGCTCTTATATATTTCCTTTTTTAAAATAAGCTTAAGGGAACGGTGGACTATTGAAACTTATTTCTTAAATTGTAAGCTTAATTAGCTGAAAATGGAATCAATACAGTTGATGGTTATTATATTTCACACAGTTTAAATATATTCTTGTAAAAAAACTATTATAAACTACTTATTTAAAAAATTAAATTTTTTAAACTATTTTTAAAAATGCTCCTTGAGCATTAATTTTAAAGATGTGTACATAATTTTTGCTTTATGCATAGATGAACTTATCTGTATATACAATAATTGTATAACAAAATAATTACAAAATATATCTGTACATGGATTTTAAATTCAGAATAAAATTTGATGAAAAAAGAAAAATTTTATATACTAAATGGAATATTTCACTAATAATCATACATTCAAGGTATTCAAAACAACACAAAATATGATCCGTTAAATTTTTTAGAAAAGTAATGCACAAATTTGTGAATTATATCATCTTTCATAAGTTGTGAAAATATCAAAGAGATATGACATTATTTGAAACGCAAGGAGCATTTTACATAAAAATAAAAAGGGAAAATTTACGAACTAAGAAAAGCGCAATTTAAACATTTATTTGAGTCAAATAAAAAAATAATTCAGTAATTATTAATCAAAATGACAAAATTCTTTGACATAACATTCTATGAAATATAAGGAATATTATTAGTATAAGAAATCAAAATCGCAATTTTGACCAAATTTTACATTTGAATGTCCATCACCCCCTTAATAAAATGTCCAATGAATTTTTCAAGCATTTGTTCAAATGCGCACTGCTTGATATTTATTTTTTAAACATCCGAGGTGTCATTTTTTACTTTTGTTTTCTTTTTCTTCCTTCTATTTCTAAACATTTACAGTTTTGTTATTATAGCTTTTATTTGTATCATATTCTAAAAACCAATTTTTCTAATTCTTACAACAACAAAAAATTTATTCTATATAAATTCATTTTTAATTTCATTTTACTAATTACATTTAGAAAACATGTCCCACATATGGTTTTAATGTTACACCACATTAGGACAATTTTCTGGGTTTTCTTTTAAATAAAACTCTTACAAAAATCCTTTTAAACATGCTATTTACTTATTCTCGAGAGTTTTAAAGAAAATAAATTATTTAAGAAAACCCATTTACTCCTTAACAGGTAATTGGAATAAATTAGGAAGGGAAAAAAATGCAAGAAAAGCACATTTTTATTCCTATTCTGTAATCAAGAACTTTGTTTATTCGTGCGGGGAGTAATTAGCCATCAGAATTATCGAGATGTAAGGGCTGAAAACATGCTAGAGTTTGTTTATTTTTTCTAGATGATAAATGCAATCGTTGTTTGTAATTAATGCTGAGACTAATCTTGAACTTTAAGAGATATATTCCACAAAGTCGTCGGGAATTTATTTTGTTCTTAGTCTACTTTCTTTTAATAAAAAAAAAGTATTTTGATTTTTTTACGGAAGAAGTTTTATTGTTTTAAGTTTATATGTTGTGTTACAATACATTTTTCACTTGATACTTAAAAACCTTGAGTGTCTGAATTGCTTCCCTATTTTATGTGAAAAATATCTATATTTTACGTATGTATTCTTTAATAAAAATCTGATTATGAGTATTATCTTATAGAAATTTAATATAAATCAATTATCCATATTTTTCGCGTTTGTAGTTTACCACCCAATTCTGAAAATCGCACTCTACAAAACGTTTTATTTTATAATAAAGTAAATGATGCAATGAAAAGGAAATAACGTTTCATTAAAGCAATAAATTTGAAAAGAATTCAAATAATCTAATTATTATATTCGTAGAAAACAATGACATAACTAAAAGAAAAATAATCAAATTTAGATAAATACGCCGATGCATTTTTAATAATTCCAACCCTTAATATTTTGATCTCCAAAAAAAAAAAAAATGTGATTTTTTTTAAAAATTTTTTTTTAAACTTTTCTTCAAACTAAGAAATCTTTTGTAGCTCTTATTTATTTTACTTTTATTTAAATTCAAAGATAAGTAACAATAATGTTAATAACTAATGGAAATCAAATCAAGCTACATTTTTTAATACAAACTGATTTATATTACTGTTTAGTATTATTGTGATTTTGCTTTTCTGAAAACAACATTAAATGTCTTATTTGTTCAGAATACGAAAAAAAATATCAGCGCAATTTTAGGCATGTGAATACATATTTTATTCAAAATTTGATTATAATTGCTATAAATAAGGAAATTAAATTCATATACTCGTCATTGCTATATTTAGGCAGAAATTGCTGAGGAATAATTTAAAAAGTTTTAGAAAATATTTCGAAATTATTTTTAACATATCCGTAATTTAAATCATAAGTATAATTTCATTTGGAAAATTAATTTAAGTAAATTATCAATGTTAACTTAAGTACCTCCAATACTGGAAGCAAAGAAGTCAACGTATATCAGCTAACTTATAACTATCTATGTATTAAATGAAAATAAATAAAAATCTAATCGTTTTAAATTTCTTATTTGATAATTATTAAAAGATTCGGTATAAATCCAATAAATTAAGAAATATATAAAAAGTATGCTTTCGTAAGCAAAGATCTTGACAATTTACATCTTCTAATTAACATGCATTTTTGTATAGTTCTTTTATCAGTTTGTAACAATTTTGAAATCATTTTAAAAAATTATATGTGCTACATTATACTCTGATTTACTAATCTTTGTAAAATTTAGATTTGTAGTCTATGTTCTTTTTTTACTTGTATTTGACTACGAAGTTTTTAAAAGTAATTGAATGTTACGAAATGAAGCCGATCATTTAAAAAAAAGGAAATTTTTGAAACGTTTGGTTGTACAAAGAAATGGGACATTTCATTTTCTTATGACTTATTGAATTAATTAATAGAATCTATTAGAGGAAAAAAATATCCTTATAAGCAGCAGAAGAAAGAACGACCTACGCATCTGTTTTCCTTTGTGGGCGGCTTTCATTTGATAAAAAAAAGTAAGGGAATTTTCTGTACTGATTTATTATTTATGTGGCGTCTTTTTTCATTTTGAAAAATAATCATATTACTCTACAGAAAAATATCACTTATTTAAGCCCTCTGCAGAAATTACTTCATTAAACAATCAACAGAAATAATTTAAACAATCGTAAAATTGATTTCTTTGAAATTCCTTACAGACAAGAAACGCCACATATTTCGCTAAGTACTATATACAAAGATATTTAATAAGTAATACCAGAGAATTCAAAGCTGTAATTCATAAAACGATAAAGTATTTCATTTCTTTTATTTCTAGTTTCATGAATAACAAGTTAGTCTTCCTCATGATGAATATTGTTGGATTACTTTGTAACTTTATATTTACAAATAAGCCCTTTTATCTTAACTATACTAATCCATTTCGTGTTTAAATTTTTAAGCAACATATATCAGCTTATTAAGTGGATTAGTGGAATATATAAAGTTGGAATGGTATCATTTAAGTATGAATTTAAAGAATTATTTAAAGCTATTGCCTCGTAATAAGGACACAAGTGCTGCTTAAGAGTGTACGGTATATTATTATATGTGACACTATTGATCCTTAATTCCTAATTCCGTGATGATTTGAAAATTATTAGATATTAATTGCAGTATTGTTCAAAGTAAATATATTAAATTAAAATATCATTATTAAAAGGTATTAGCAAGGCATAACCTTGTGTCGCATTAAACAAAACAAATAAAATAATAGAATTTATCTAACAAAAGCAAACTGCTGCACGTTACTTAACAGTTACTTGTTAAAAATGTATACTGTTGATTAGTTACTTACATCATGAGGTACTACTTCCAAAGAATTTAAATCAGTTTCCACATTTTTGTTACCAGTATAAAACAATTAAATGGTTCGAAAAAATTTCCATGGAAACTGATCATATTGCATTATTCTTATAATTCTAAACATATATTTTACTAGCACAAATATTATTAAACTTTTCAATTCCTATTTGTCAACTTTACAAATAAGCATTTATATAATATGCTTCATTTTTCATTGTTTTATAAAATGTGTAGCTGAGTCTGATATATGAATTTAACTTCCCAATATTGCTATATAAATTACGTATATGAGTCCTTTTTGTACCTAATTTTCATCGAAATACAAATTATATATATATATATATAACATCAGCCTGCAACAATAAATCAAACAACATAAATTCATTTAACTTTAAAAATATATCGAACAACTTAAGCTGAATAAAACTGTTAAGGTATCCAACTACCCAAGAATCATGATTTTTTTTCAAAAATTGACAAATTTTGTTTATGATTTCATTTTATAGGCCATCCTATTACCTTAATAAAAATACCAAGTTTTTTTTATTTTCCATTCACTAGAACAAAAATTACAAGTGTTTTAGTAAAAGCAGATTCCATAGCTTTACACAAGATGTCAAACTTTAAAATGCGTTTTACTCGAAATGCGTTTTTTGCGAAAAGTTCAAACGGGGACAGGGATTGCTCAAAAAGTTTTGAAAATAATTTTCTGAAATCTTTTGTGTATATTCTGTATAACAGTAGAAGTGTTTTAACTTTCAGATTTATCAATCACTGTTTTATTTCAAAATTTACAGTCCTTTATGTGAATATAATCACTGTCTTTTTAAGCAATTTCATATAATCACTAAGATAAGGTGCTCTAGTTTTTGTAAAAATTCAAATATCTCTTCTCCTGAAGGTCATTTCAAACATGATTAATAAAATAACACATCAAAATTGAAAAATTGAGAATTTTCTCATAAAATTTTTGTACAGAGCGGTTCCCGTTTATGTAATTTTTTGTACATTTTTACCAGTTTTTTCCCATTTTGATGATAGTAAATTTTTTTTCTGCTTTTAATTTTAGGATTTTTTCCTTAAAATATACTAAATAAATCTAAAAATCACGAAAAAATCCCCATATTTCTATTTTTTCAAAAAAAAGTTGTCGCAAGTAGTCGGATACCTTAATAGATGCAAAGATGCCCTCGGGTGGGGGAAAGTGACTTTTGACCAATGGGAGTTTACTATGCATACGTCACTACGTTCTAATACAGACACTTTATGACAGGTGATGATTTTTCATACATCCTGATCAAACGTGTTTGAAATAAGGGCTTTCTTAGAAAATATTCACCTATTCTTGCTTGGATAACAGGAGTCGATATTTGGGAGGATCGCAGTAGGACCATAAATAATAGGATAGGACTTCCCTTCCGTTCAATATCCGTTTCCTGTCTTCTTGAGGTGAGGAAATCAGAGAAATCCTCTCTATTAGTCATTTTTCTGGTATTTTATCTTGCCACAATGTATTCGTATGTTACTCTCGTCAAAGGAAAATAATTGTCAGCATCAAATGCTATTTATGACTCGATTCCATATGGATTCGGAAAAGACAGATAGAAAAACGGACTAGAACTGAAAAGAAGTGCATAAATATAGGACTATAAATGTAAATATAAATCGAATCCATATCATTACTGAATAGAAATCATGAAATTAAATACGTTATGGCTGACCGATAAATGTTAAGGTATCCGACTAGGTTGAAAAAGAGCTTTTTAGGTGTTTGATGTTAGGTGTTGTTTGGGTCATTAGGGAAAAAAGAAATTAATTATTGAGGAAGAAGGACTAATATATAAAACTAGAGAGTTTTTTAAGTTCTTTATATAGCATTTACTTTATCTAGCTAATAAAAATATTTTTTTAATTCGTTTTTTGAAGAATGAACTTTTCATGATAATGTGTGCACTAAAAACGGGATATCTTCTAAATAATCCAATCAAATGCAATGAAATTTATAACATATATGCTATGGGCCCTTCCAGAGTATATCAAGCCGCAGGTTTTAAGACAGCTACATTTCATCACATTTTACAGCCATTTTTAGCTTAGAACATGCAGTAGTTTTGACGAGAGAAAAATCATGACCATCAAATTTAAATGCTAATAAAATATTTAATTCTTAAAATATTTTTATCCTGCTGTTTGTGACACTTCTGAGGAATCAAGAAGTATATCAATGACGTTAAAATTGCATAATGTGCAATTTATTTTTATTTAACACATTTTTCTTAACTTAAAAAATTTTGCTAAATTTTCCTAGAAATAAAAAAAAAGGCGATACATGTTAGTTATTTAATAGTTATGACTTTCTAAGCCTATTTATGTTCTTTAAAACAATGAAATTATTCAGAAAATCAATTTTTGAAAAATTTATCTCCAAACCTAGTCGGATACCTTAAGCAGATTTAATGACTGTTGCTGTTTATCCTTGAATTAGTTTGTACTCTTCCCATCCAAACATAATTTTATTTCTTTCTCATATGCAATGCTATGTGTGGCATACTTTCTTTTTAAATATTAACATTATAATGTGTGTAATGTAAAATTGAAAGTTTTCGTAATTTTAATATTACGGCGTATTTGCAACACCTTTTAAAAAATGACAAAATAAAATATTGATGCATTGCAATTTAAAAAAATAAGAATATCCATGCTTCTTTTAAATAAAACAATATTTTTAAAAATTCATCTGAAAATATCATACTACGTAACGTTATCTAAAATCCAGAAAGCTAAATAGTGTGAAGAAAAATTAGTATCTCCTTCCCTCACAGTTTAAATATAGAAAGTAATATAGAAATACCTTTTTGAAATCCATCCATTTTTTAAAAGAAAAAAGCAGTTTGAGTTATGTAGAAAAAATTAAATTTGTAAATTTTAAATACATTATTTAGAAATGATTGATATAAAAAACTGCATAATTTACAAAATTTGCTAAAAATTCATGAAGATAAAAAAAGGAAGCAGAAAAATAAACAAGGAGAGAAAAAGTTGATTATAAGAAGAAATATTCCATTTATAATTTCTTTCCTAGCCATCAAAAATAATAAATTCATTAAGTTTATTGATGATCATTACTGGTTAAAATATGTCAAAATAATAACTTACTAACATATTTATAATTTTTCATCAAAAATATAGTTTAAAGAGCTACGTATTTTAATTATTTTACCAAGAAGTCCTTTTGAGAAGTTTTAGCACTGGTACGCCTTTTTAAATGAATATGTTCCTTTTATTGATATTAATTAATACATTTAAAACAGTGTTAATATATGGTTCTAGGTATTTTATTATTTATTTTCTAGTTAGTGTTAAAAAAGTCGTAGGTGGTGTTAAAAATAGTTTTAAAAGGTTTGTCGTTGCTTATGAAATATGAATTTAACAAAAATATTTTTGGAAGCACCGAAGGAAGAAAATAAATGTATAATTCACTTTACAAAATGGCATTCAAATACAATTTTTCCTAGAAGCGTTTTAAATGTTGTTTACAATATGTTGCTACGAACACAGAATTTTCTTTCGTGCGAAAAACTTTTATGTTCTTTTATGTGACCGAAATATTTATTGAAATGAAATAAAAATTTTAAGTTCATAAAGAATATTATTGAAAATTTCTGGATAGAAATGTGATTAGAATTGACACACTTGTTCTTTTCTAATCTATTTTAAAGGAAATGGCTTCAAAAATAACAAATAAGAACATTTAAGTAATTTCATGTGATAAATACTATTAACAAGATGTCTAACTTAATGATAATAAGGAAGTGTAAAATTATTTTAATAAATAAACACATGTACTTAACAATTACTTTTGTCATATATTGGAACTAAAAAAAAGTTGTTTTTAAAAAAAAATATTTTTCTCCTATAAATAAGTTTTTTCTTTTAACTAAACAAAGAGCTTAAAACTTTTTCAAAACTTATGAACTTTCAAAAATCAATCCTTTGACAAAATAAATTTGCAGTTCCTTCCTGGGAGAGGATAATCGATTCCAAATACTGTAAATACACTTCTGGAATTCTTTGCTCTTCTCAAAAAAAAAAAAAAAATCAAACTATTCTCCTCAAACTAAAGAAAGGAATCTTACTCAAGTAAACAACGCAAGCTAACTTGAAATTTGTACCGAAGGACTTCTCAAACCAGTAATACAGTTCTTGATAGCGGAAGCCTTCCAGATGCTGAGAGTTAAATGATGAAATGGGAAAAAATCAAAGGAGAGCAAACAAAAAGAAAGATATTACAAGTATCCACGAACGTTCCTTTTGTCCATCTTCATCCACTCAATAAAGAAAGTCCGAAATAAGAGTTTTTATTTCTTTGGAAACTTCTCAAGAATAATGTTAAAGTAGATATTTTTTGATAACTTTTTATTTTAACTTTATACGTATGTCGGAGTATATATATATATATGTGTGTGTGTGTGTTCCCCAATAAGCCTAAGGCATTTTTATCCTATATCATGTCATTTCAAACTGAAGTATTCCTATTACAGCCTAGTTCAGGTACCCAACAAGAAAAATTGGAGAGCTCGTACAGTATGTTTTTCTCATTTAGAAGTGATTGACATTGAAAATATAAGTTATTTTAAGGCTAAGCACTTTTTAATGTGAAATTCTTTCCTTCAATTCTTGATAATATTTTTTACACACGCACTATATATATATATCATATATACATTTGAAGGAAGAAAAAGTAGCAAGATTTGAAATCAGTACAGAGTTCAAAAAATGCCGATAGCTTTTAAAGATCAAAAATTTTATCAGAAACTAAAATTCAAAGAAATGAACTCGAATTTAAGTGAAAGCGGTGTAAAAAAATATTCTGAAGTGTTATATATTTGATTGGCAATAAAGGGGAAATAAAATTTAATTCAAGACCTATATGTAACATGAAATTTAAATTCTGTAGAAAATTCTTATGCACTAGATTTGGAACAATAAAAGTATAATTTATAATGCTTCGATTTCATACACTTTTATATAGATGTTAGTAACAGCATTTTCATGTTATTTTTCTAGATAACAAAAATGTTTAATTCTATAGTTATGAAATATTATTTTAGATTCCTTCTAATTATATTTTTTATTTCTCATCAGAAAAAAGATTCAAATGTGTACACAAAAATATATGCTTTAATTCATAGCATCTCATTTTAAAAAACATCCTTTTTTTAGTCAAATTAAATTTTAAAGAAAATATATTACATAAGTTTTTGAACTAACAGCAGAGAAAATATATATATATATATATATATATATATATATATATATTAATCATAAAAAATTGCCTTTTCTCAATAGAGTTGCATAATAAAAATACACACAATTAAAGCTTTCCTACCAGAACCCTAAATTACACAAGAATATTATAATAGTTTTGATTTTAATAATGTATTAATAAAACATAAAAAAGAACTTTCCTAAAACTATAAAATATATAATGTCTTTTCTCTCTCTGTGTGTACTTCATACATCCTTTTTTTCCTTGGTAAGAGGTCTTTAATAAAGTTTAATTATTCTTTCTTTTATAATTTATATATTGCAATCTTTTGTGAAACATATGTTCGCTAATGATTTTCAACTTTAATGAAGCTCTGAATCATTTAAAAACTGTTACTTTAAAGTGTTTAATGAATAACACTATTGAATGTTCATTCAAGGTATTAGGAGGAAAAAAATCCTTTCAAGTTTTTAATTTGTAAGAATCATTAATCTTTTTTTGTTTAAAAAAAAAGATCTGATCTCGTTCATACTTTTTTTTCCTGTACATTCATTGTTTTAGTGAATTTTATGCTCAGAAATAATTCAAAGATCATTTTGATATACTTTTCTTGTTATCGCTCTAAAGAGAAAACATTGCGAAGTTAAGTTACTTCTTTGTGTGTTTACTAACTAAATTTATTACCTTTTACAATTAAAAAAAATGACAAATATTTTTAATCAATTTGTATTTTGTAAATACAGAAATATATTTAAGTAATACAAATTTTAACGATTATTTTAAATATTAATAAAAAATTACATTGGCGTAAATGAAATTACTCTGAACCAAAATAATTTGAAATGTTCGCGATAAGCTTACAAAATTCTCAACAACTATAATAATAATATTTCTTTCGAGTATCTTACTATACAAACTCCCTTATTAATAACATACTTACGAGTATTATTAAAGCATTAATACTGATATAGCAGATGTGAATTTAGGGCTTTTAAATATTTGGTAAAATAAACATATCTGCATAATAATCTGTATGCATAATCTGCATATATGTATAATTAATACATATTTATTCTCAAAATTTTAGTCACATTTATTTTTTAAAAAAGAACAGCTACTTTTTTTATCATTATGAATATCTATAACAAGTATATGACTGCAAAAAAAGAAAAGAAAAATGTATTTTCCCCCAGTTTATATATAAAAAAATATCACATTCATTTCACGTCAAGACAAAAAAACCTTCTGAAATTCTCACTTGAACGTCACTCACATTATAACAAGTGGTGAAGCAGCAACTGTCTGTCATCTAACTGCAGGTTATCAAAAAGGGAAACTGACACAGCAGTAGTTCTACACATTTTGCTCTAGCTATTCCAAACAATTCCCTCCTCCTATCCATATCTGTTTCTTTTTTGAACATATGTGATGTATCATCCCAGTACCCCTCCACATCATTTTTTCCTCTTTTTCTAACATTTGCCTTTATCATGATATATTGCTTTAAATTTTTTTTGTTCACGCTCCCTTATTTTGTTTCTAGACTGTTACTGTCTTAGTAAATATAAGAAGTTACGAAAGCAACTTTGCTTTACAAAAAATTGGTTTAATAAGCATCTGTTACAATGTCAAGCATTAAAAATGAAATTTAATATTGCGTTTCTTTTCTAGAATAGTTGTATTTATTAAAAATATCACTTTCTTTTGAAGCAGTTAATATACTCACAACTATGAAAATTCCTATAGGCAGAAACATTTCATGTCTTATTTGATAGATAAATTAGAATTCTCTCATCCGATATGTTTTTATAACAATAAATTAGTAGATTACAGACTAATTTTTTAAATAATTTAATTAAATTTAAACTAATTAAGAAACTTTATCACAGTATTGTTTTATAATAATAAAACTGAGATTTGAAATTAGTTTTCGTTTTTATGGTATGAAAAGAACTCTTAAATTCAATTAGAAATTGAGCTTTTAATGTAAACATTTATTTTGGTGCTTTAAATTTATTTATAATGCATACAAATCTTAAATTGCATTCCCATACAAAAACTTTTTTGAACTGCATTTAAAAACACTGCAGTACTTTTCAATTTGATTATCAGACAGAAAAAGATTTTTTTTTCTTTTAAATCTTACAAAAACTTAGAAATATTTTAAAAATCTTCCATTTTGCTTGAAGTTTCAAAAGACGAGATAAAGAAAGCATAAAAAATATCTGGCTGCAAGCAATTTTATAAAGTAATTACAGCCAAAGGTATTTAAATTTGTATCTTTTGCTTCTGATGTTGGAAAACTTCGTAAAAGAAAAATGGAACTAACTGACACGGAAGAATTATCTTATTTTTGTGTGTATGCTATTATCTTTTTTTCCCTTTGTTTAAAATGACCATCCGAGTCTCCAATTTATGATTCACTGCACAGATGAGTTTTCCCTTTTTCTTATTTGTAGAGACCGACAGTATTCCCCAAAGGAGGAAAATATATGATTACTGATGTGTGAAAATGAATTCATTAAAAGCAAGAATGGTAGTCTTTAAATCAAAGACGACAAACAAAAACCTTGGAGCATATAAGTTGTGGTAAAAACTCTATATATTTTAAAGGTTATTATATATACATGAGCCTTTAATAATTTTCAAGTATCTTTCTCTCTTCTTGAACATGAAAGTTCTTTCCTTGTTAGCATATGTTGATTCCAAATGGTGAGCATGGTACAGTTTTTTTTTTTTTAAAAAAAATTGTGCACTGCTATAACACACAAATGAAGAGAAATTCAGGAATCCTGCAGTATAATTAAGTAAAACTAGTAAATGGAGTACTAGTTCTAGGGACTAAGTAAAATTTTTTTTACTCCATAGAAATTTTAAATACATTCTATACGAGGTTAAGTTGAAAAAAGGGACTTATGCAATTTCCCTTACCAAGGTTTGGCAACGGTGCCAACGCTGAATGTGGGGTAGTCAGCAACACTTCTACATAACGTGTCACTCGTCTTTCATCGTAGTCTTTGGGATGTAGCAAACGTTCAACGTGGTTGATCCATTGTTTATCTGCTTCATGGATCAAAGGAGGACAGTGATTCGCTTTTCTTTTGTGGAAGGTGTGAAAAAACTACGAAAATTAATCGTCGAATATAAGCGCAGTATGGTGAAAGCTGTTTATCGTGAAGCAAGATCGAGCAGTCCATCAGCGTCAACCGCTGAGGGTTGTCGTCCTTGAGAATATAGCGATGGAAGGGATGGTTAGTGTTCAGACCAGGTATCACACCTTACGAAAACAAAAAGCGAATCACTGTCCTCCTTGGTGCAGATCGACAATGGGGCTGCCATGTTGAACGGTCAACTACACTCCAACGACTACGAGGAAATACGAGTGACACTTTGCATAGAAGTGTTTCGACTACTTCTCATTCAGCGCTGGATACTGGCGCTGTTGCCAAACCTTGGAAAGGGAAATTGCAAAAGTCCGCTTACTTTTTTTACTTTACCTCGTACAAATGCTCAAAACATTTAACTGCCATATTTAGTTCATGCTTTTTAATCATTTTGTGACGGGCTTTATCGGGATTACTTCCATTAATCCCTTTGGGATTTCTTTGTGGCCAGAATGGCAATTCTTTCCAACCAACTCAAGAAGAGAGCGTGGTTATGTAGATTAGAAATCATATATTTTGGATCGTTATTATTCGCGAGGAGCGCTAAGTAAGCTAAGTGAAGTGAGTTAAAGTTCTAGGGAAGAGAGTTAGCGCATTCTAGGAGTTCCGTGAGTCGATCTAATAGTGCCAGTGTAGATAAGCAAAAGTGGGTCCGAGACCAGAAGAGTATTGCCTTAGAAAGAGCAAGTCAGATGGAAGGATAAAATTGATGATTTAAGGACTGTAGCCGTTCGCCAAGGAAATAGCGGTAAGCTTGTATGTTTAAGGTTTAAGAATAGAGCGAATATTATTAAGTTAGGAAATAATCTATAAAGATAGATTCAGTGGTTAATTGCGCTATTTATCAGTAGTACGGTTTGCGTCGTTTCATTCCTGATCATAAGCCTACTATTCTAGTGTTGTTGTACTGTATATAAATTAAGATCATAATAAACTGATTTTATTATGGCAGAGTTTAGTGGTTTATCTTTCGTTCCCTCAGACGTAGGTCGCGTGGATGGTGGAGAGAGGATATCCCCAATGGTGGCGATATCACAATTTTACTAAAAGCAATTATTTATTTAAAATAATATTTTTTAGATTATAACATATTATACATATTTCTCTCTCTTACATTTTTAGGTTTGGTTGATCATACTTTCTTTATAAATTTGTTCCTGGAAGACTATATAATGGTTTTTATATATGCTAGTTTTTTCTTATCGGATATAACATACCATTTCATTATTTTACCATCCATTTTAGCGGGTTAAGATTATTTTAATTGCGTTCTGATAATGATGAAGAGGTAGAAAAATAAAAAAAAGTCTTTTTGTGTGTGTACCTAAAGTAAAAGTTAAAGCAAATATTCATAAAGTATTTTTAGTACTCAGTATCAATTAAGTACAATCATCCTTTGAATATTTTGAGGAAGTATTGTGCTAACATTCTTCTTCCTTGACTTAAACTATTTCACTGTGATTAATTCTTGTCAATAAAAAGTAACCAAATAAGTGTGGTTCTCAATACATAAATTACTAGATAGTCAACAAGAATGCACGTCACAATCATGATTTTCAATAACAAACTTAATATTTTTCGTCTTTTCAAGAAGTAAACAATAGGATTTCCGAATAGAATTACTCTCAAATGACTAGGCGAACTTCTTCAGACATTTTAACTATTCCTCAAACTTCCAAGATGTGAGATCTCGCTATTCGATACGGGTGAAAGCATTCTTTTATGCGTCAATACATGAAGCAATGTAGTTCTATGATGTCATCCCTTTCTACGCTAAGACAATACAAACAAAAGATTTTGGTGAACTAATCTAATAGTTTTAAGGAATAATCTTTTTATTGAACTCTGGCAAGCATAGCTAAGAAGTTGTTTAGTCTATGAGGCATTTGTGAGGTGGGGATTTAAATTCGTTTGTAACCTCTTTGCATCATTTCTATTTCAAGTTATTAATTCCTAACGGAGCTTAAATTCTGCTTAGTTTCAAATGTCATTTTATAGTCAAGTTTTATAAGTAGTTGGATTTAAAGTAATATTTCCTTTATCAATTTTATCCTCCTGTGAGAATTTATTTCCTCATTTTAGATATGCAGCAAAATAATTTACTATAATCTTTACATTTATATATATTGTAACAGTTTATATATATAATACATTTTAAAGGGAATCGCATGTTAGCTGGATTATAGTTTTAATGAATAATGAATTTTCCTTATTAAGGTATTCGACAACGTTCGGAGCCATGATTTTGCAAAAGCGTACAAACGAATAATTTTTTTTTAATATTTAGTGTCACTTAGATTAAAATACACGCATAAAATTGTTTTAAGAATATTAGTATCATGAAAAATTATTTAAATGCAATTTTTTGGTAATAAATGAACACAGAGAATTACCTATTTTCAAAACATTCTTCTTTTATGAAAGATGCTTCGATGATAATAATATTTTGAATGTATATAGTCCAGACCTCTGAACAGAGCCTGAACTATAATTTTTCAAATAGTAACTTATAAATAATAATAATATAAATATAATCCAACTTATAAATGGAGAGGAAAAATTTTTAACAAAAAAAACACCGATTAGTATTTCAATTCATAGTAACTCTGAAAATAATGGAAATTTTTCAAAAATTCTTGTACAGGCTCTATGGAAAGGTCTTAGCTATATATATATATAAGCAAAACATTATTCTTATGGACATATTTTTCATAAAATGAGAATGTTTTAAAAGTAGGTACTTCTATGTTCCTTTTTTTCAAAAATATTGCATTTTAATAATTTTTCATTATAATTATATTCTTAAAACAATTTTATACAAGTACTGTAATCTAAGTGATTCTAAATATTAAAAGAATATTCATTTGAACGCTTTTGCAAAATCACGGTTCCGAAAGTGTAGTCGGATACCATAAGATTATAATTTTTTGAAGGCCGTAACAATTAGCTTATTTCTGTTTTATAATTCAGTCACGTGTTTTTGTAACCTGACTTTTTCAGTAATTTGACCTTGATTTTTTACATAAAGTATAACTTACGAAAACTGTTAGTATATTAATTCCGCTTAACTAAAAATTAGCCATCGTAATGATAACTTTCAAATTTTAAAAATTATCAAAATTATTTTTATCTAAGAATTTTATTACCTTTTAAGTAAAGCTTGTCTGGACTAATGTAGCCCATTAAATCAAATATTTTGTATTTTTTCTTTTAGTGGAGCAGGTAACAAGAAATAAAATCCAACAATTCACCTTGTCTGGAGTTTAATGATTCTGTAGGGTTTCTACTACAGTTTCCGATTCATTTAGAAGGCAAGTTTTTCTTCCTTTTCGGAATCGATTTGAGGAGAAATAAATTCCAAGAGCCGCTGTTAGCCATCTTTATCTTTTTCATTTTTATTTAATAAAGTTGTCAACGACACATAGACAAATTCTTTGAATAAGATTAAATTAAAATTTCAAGGAGAACATTCTAATTAATAAAGTTTTCAAAACTTCACAGCTAGAATATTTTATTAAAATAAAATAATATGACATTTGACGCTTAATCAAATAGCGTATCGTTACTTAAAAGAAGTTGGAATAAATAAATCGATATGTCGAAGGAATGGATATCAAAAATGGAAAATTTCACCTGGAATTAACAACACATACAGGTACCCTCAAAAATAAACCACAGAATATTTTTAAAAAATCAAGTACTAGACCTGAAATTCTAGCAAAAGATGGATGGGAATTTCAAAAATCCTATTTTGGGCAAAAAATCGATATTGTAAGCTAAAAAAGGATTAGTAGGAAACTTATAACAGAAAAAAACCCAAAATTTCTGGAATAAAATGTGATTTTGCAAGGTTTATTTATATAGTTCTTGATAAAATACAGAAAAACTAAATAATTACAAAAAAAAAAAAAAAAAAAATTATATACTGTTTAGAACGTGATTATTCTGCTCATATTTATAAAAATAATATAAATAACAGATTATCAAAATTTTTATACATTTTTCACTTTCAGTTTTTTCTATTTTTTAAATTATTCTAGATTCAGACAATTTAATGTAGATGGCGTTGTAGCTATAGTTTGTGTGGTGTATTCTGTTATTATTATTTTTATTCTCCAATACACATTCTTCTCCACTTGTTGTTTGTCTTCATTTTTTAGTTTTAAGTTTTCGAAATTTTAGGTACCTTTTCTGTATTTATGAGAGCGTTATTTAATTATTTCCTATTAGCTATTCTTTCTATTTATGTACTATGCTTTCAAACTATTTATCCTTCACTATAAAAATAATGTTTGGATACACATGCAATTTTTAGGTTTAACTAATGTGCATCTTTGGTTTCTGTTCTTCATTATTTTTCTTGTACTATTATACATAATTTTTCAGCTGTAAAAAGAAAGCAGAATCAAAAAAGCAAGTTTAACCCTACATCAATGTCCTAAGTCAACGAAAGCTTTAGAAAACATGATAGTTCCTCATTTTGATGCATTGACTTTTCTTGTTTTCGACAGGTATCTATTCTTGGCTATTATTTTCAGAATACATTTCTTTCTGTTTTGTAGGACGCATAATACTAAACTATTATCTGTGTGTGTGTGTGCGTGTGTGTGTGTGTGCGTGCGTGCGTGAGTGCGTGTGGTTTGAGTTTCTAAGTAATATATTGCTTCTAAATGCTTTTTTTTAAAATTCTTATTAAAAAATAATCTTTGAAAAATAAACATGGAATTATTTTTTCTTTCTACAAGCAAATCTTAATTGTGCAAACAGCAAAAGGGATTTACAAGAACAATAAAAAGAATTGTAATCACATTTGAAAACTCCAGAACAATTTCGTTGAGGTAAGGTAAGAAATCCATTTCATATTTCTAAAAGTGAGTCTTAAATAACAATAACTGAACTGAATTTTATTGTCTTCATCCAGAATTAAAGGAATTGTTATGTTCAAATCTCACCTGACCCTCTATTTTAAAACACATTTTTGTAACAATTTTTTTCAATTTAAGTCTTTCCAATGATTTACGAAATTTAACAAATTATATTCTGCGGGATAGTGGGAGATAGAAAAAAAACTCAAAATAAGTTATAGTAAAATTTGGTTTTCTTTCAAAGTATTTTATTGCTAGCTATTATACATTAGTTTTCAGGCTATATGAATCAAACTTAGAATCCTTACTGTTTCCAAATTTATAAATACAAGTTAAACTCTAGATACACAGTGTTCCATAAAAAAGGAACTATAATTTAACATTCTCATTATAAAAATCAAGCATTTAACATAATTGACTTAAAAACGTTACAGATGTAAAACTTATGTCAATCTCTAATAAAAAAAATATTTAAAATGTGCATTTGGATATAATCTTTAAAGCGCAATACCTTTACACAGTTAAGAAAAAAAATTATTTTAAAATATCTATAATTCACTCTTCCAACCAAAACTGCCTAGTAAGCATCTTCATGTTTATTCAATAGTATCCCTTTTTATGGAGAAAATTAAGAAAAAAATAATCTACTCATGTAATAAAAGAATTCCTTACACATGCTTTTAGACATTTTCGTTAAGCTGCTTAGACAGCGTGAAAGAAATGTGTAAGATTTAATCAGCTTATAGAATTTTAAAATGTATTATTTGAAAATCATGTAAGTTTCCCATTTAAAAATATTTTCTGAATAAAAATAGAGAAAATTCTGTATCATTAATAAAGCATTGCAAGATAAAATGCATTTAAGTAACAATAAACAAGGACCATATAATTTCACTCTTAAGCTTAAGCCTTGCACAAAAAAAAAATCAACTGTTGCACAAATATTAAGAGTGATGATGTGTGAGCTAATTCTAACAATAAAAACAATCGATGATAAATTATCTAGGCAGAAACTAGCAATTTTCACAACACATCTCTTAATTTAATCCATTTATTTTCCCCTCATCCTTCATTTTTTTCCATGTTGCAAGAGTTCTAGATAAATCACCTTTATAAAAATAAGTAGCCTCATTTTCAACAAAGGAAAACAAATTTGTTTTATGAGAAAATAAAGCATTAGGTGAAAAAGGAGCGAGAGAAAGAATAATTTATTTTATACAACCATGGAACATCTCCCTCCATTCTTTTTGCTCGTCCCCTCAAATAACGTTTCACATTTCCTAACCCATTAGGTGCAACATAACATGGACGTCACACACACAAACACTATAGAAGTTTATCATTCTCTATGTAACTAAAGATAATAACAACTGAACACTATTTGACTTGTTAGCAAATGACTTTTTCAGTAGTTCCAGTTTCGGTTTACCGGAACGTTTATTTTTCTTTTCGAAAAGATTATCGCTTTCTTTCACCCCTGGTCTATAAAAATGACACAAAACGTATTTAGGTGAAACTTGTTATTTTTATCGGAGGAAATTCAACCCAAATGTATATGCTCATAGGAGAGCGTTTTTATTACACATTTTCTATCCATCGTAACGGTGATCTCAAAAACGAAAAGTATTTATTCGAATATTATGAAGGATTCTAACAATAACAATTCTTCCAATCCATTGTTAACTTTCCAAGACAAAGTCAACATTTCCTTAAGCCTTTACCTTTTTTTATTATGTTTATAAACTAATAATTTGTTTCAGCTTGCGGTTTATTTTTATTAAATAGAAAATCAGAAAATACAGTACGAAAACTTCAAATTAAACTTTTTTTAAAAAAAAAGCCCCAATTCATTTACTTGAACAATTTAAAGGCCTAAGAGTAAAGCTTATTATTAACACCAGCGTAAAAATGAAACTCTGAAATCTTTGAACAACACAAAATTTTTTTAAAAACTACTACGGCGCTATATACTTATCTACACTTATTTATAATTAAATAATTATTTTTATAGAAAATTATGAAGTTTTTCTAAACAGATAATAAAAATATCAAAGTTCTTTCATTTTACCAAATCAATCGACCAAACTACCCAAGTAAAATAATGATTTGTATAACAACCAGAGGATTGCTTGAAAAAATATGTAATACTACCAGTTGATAAAAAAAATTTAATTCCATTAATTTCTACATTTTGAGGATTTGATCAATTTTCTTATTGGATAGTCTAATTAAACATACAATAATTAATTCGACATTCACAGGAATTTGCAAAAGTATTAGCTTATGATTATTTAGATAATGATATTATTCACAAATTTAAGAGTTTCTAAGTATGTGTGTGTGCGTGCGTGTTTTTCAATCAACAACGGAGTATATTATATATACATGAATATAAAAATAAATTCCTCTTCAACCGAACTGGAAATGCATTACTTACATATTTAAAATATTTTCAAGAAAGTAATGTCCTTGTTAGACAAACATGGAACATAAATTTTCAAAGCAAACTCTCAAATAACAAGCTTAAAAAAATGTGAGATCAGAGAATGTTGATGAAGTTCATTAAGGTAAAATCCATTCAGACTCGTGAGATGTTTTCAAATAACATAGAGAGAGTTTTCGGGCGTGTATGTTGATTTACAGCATTAAGGATAACCAAACAAATTTAGATTTCAATACCGTCTGTCTGAATAAGACGATACGAAAGGTTTCTTTGGGGTCATAAGATACGAATAGTGTACTTTTCGGTGATATATCTGAACTCAAAGATCAAAGCATGCATATTTTCCCTTTTATCCAGAAGGATTTGATAATGAATGCATGACATGATCTCTCTAATTTGAAAATTCTTTCGTTGTCTAAGTCTACATGAATGAAACTCTTTTTACCTTTCAAGAAAATATTAATTCGGTACTGCAAATTGTTTAATTTTTGTACATTTATAATTAAAAAAATATCTGATAGAAATGTTGTATTATATCAGACTTAAGTATACAGAAATAGTTTTAAGTGCACCCCTTTTTTTTAGGTGAAAGAAAGGTAATGTAATTCCTTGATCACGTTATAGATGCTATTTCTTCAAAAATTATAATCTTACAAATAGTTTGAACATATATGCTTAGAAATTTAAGCCATGCGCCTAAAAATTGCACTACTAATTACAAAATGATCAAGATACTCGTATTTTACTTGCATAATTACTTGCAAATTGAATTTCGCGTGCATATCAGAACAAAATATTAACAAATAATGCACAAATTCCGTTTAAGAAACATATTTTTACTTTTTATCTTTTTGCTTTCAAAAATTTTGTCTATTTCTTATTTGTTTCATTGTCTTAAAAGTATTACGTTGGAACTATATCTAGTAAACAGAGAGATTCAGTTTTCCATTTATTAGCTACGGTGAAGTTTTTTAAGCTAAATAAATCTTTTTATGAATACATTTATATTTCTTTTCCATGAATATTTTAGTAATGTATAGAATTTTTGACAAAGACAAAGATTTTTTTAGTTAGTCCAATCATCTAATCTGAGATGCAATTTTCTCTTTCTCCAAAACTGCCACTGAACGCTAAGGCAGAATTTTGGGATGTAGGAGAATTAAAAAACTGTCATTATATTCCAAAGGAATATTTTTCGTAAACTGACTGCCAAATCGGCAACTAGAGCCAATAATACTACCTCCATACAAGGAAAAGCAAATTAGAATGTGTTATTGAATTATATGCCGATGGACATCCAAAATGCTACACCATGAAAAACAAATAATATAAAAAAACATTGTTAGTCAATTCCTACTTAGATCAACAAAGAAAATTTTTATTTTAGCTACTTTTTATTAAACAATTACAATTAATATAAATATGTATATACATATGACAGAATCACAACATTAAGTGGTAATTAATTTTTATTAAGTAAGGGTCGCTAAGTCGCCAAAAATGATGCCATCTTAGCCGTATTTGTGCGGGTCTTAGTACAAAGCTCCAACTCATGACACACCAGCCACAAGTTCGTTGATTGACCACTAGGCTACCACGGCCATTTAATCAGTTGAAGTTTAAATCGATGGTGAATCATAAATTAACAAAAGTGATATTTAAGATTTATCTTTGGCAAGCGATACATAAAGATATTGTTTATAAAGATGTTGGGTAATAAGTTTGCTAAAATAAGAATAATGAAAATAAATTTTGCACTACTATATATACTATCAGAAAGGAAAACATTTAAAATTATTACTGTACTCCTTACGCATTTTTGTACAAGTATCAATATTATTAAAAAAGTAGGTCATGTTTCTTTTCTTAAAAGATAAGTTGACATCTCTAAACTAAGAGAAACAAAGGAATAATTTAAAGAGACTTAATTGACAAGTGTATTGTGTTAGAAAAAGATATTACTAAAATTATCTTTGATGCAGTAGAAAAAAATTAAAGCCTAAGAGATTTGTTTTATATTCAGTTCAGAATTATTATAGTTTGACGCTTCAAAAAATTTAGACATAAGCATTTATAAGCATTTACAAAATGAATCATTTCGATATGCAATTTTTAATATATTTTTTGATTTTATACAAATATTATTACTATTAATGATGTTTGACTTATTTAAATCATTTCATTAGATGTTTTGTCCTTTAAATTAATTAATAAAATATGCCTAACCATTATAATACATTTCATTAGATTTTTTGTCATTTAAATTAATTAATCAAACAAGCCTAACCATTACAATACATATCAATTTATTTATGTTTTCATCTGTAAGAATATAATTGTCTAGTTATTGTTAACTATTTAGAAAATTTTCAGTTGCAAAATTAATGAAATAAATATTAACACTTAAAGTATCTTCTTTAATGCTAAAAATGAAATGTCGAAAATAATTCGCCAATGCAAAGCTTATAAAATTTTCCATGAAGCTTTTTGTGGAAAATATTTTATAATTTTATTCATTATTTAAAAACAGTTTTATATGTTCGTAGATTTTTATTTGCAAACATAACTAAAATGTGTGGAATGGTTTCATTCATAAGCGTTTTATTTTACAAAATTTTAAAACTGTAAGTAACTGTATAAAAAATATTTTAAATATTATTCTAGGAACAAATTTCTTTTTTATTTCACGAATGTATTTTGCTTTCAGAAAGTAATAAGAATATATCCATTGCAAATAAAATACATTAATTACATTTCATTTTTCAAACTTTAGATTCAAAACAATGTTTGTATTCAGTTTTATATATAGTAAAAGATGTACTTTATGAAAAAAATTTTTTTTTCAGATAATACCGAAATTAGAATACTTAAAAAGAATCTACGCTAACAATGTTAATAACTAATTAACAAATTTTTATTACCAGCTCTCATTATTTTTATAAAAATGGAAATAATTATAAAACTTTTTAATGAGAAAAGGTTCACTCATCTGAACTTAAAAGGAAACGAGTTGGTGTAAGCGAATACATTCTTTTGCACTGATAAGACCGGGGGCATATATAGCATTTTCGACTTTTTATGACAATGCATAACAAATTCTAAAAGTGTCAACTATGTATGTTCATTTTATTTTATGCAGAAACGAAATTTCTTATCTCTTTTAGAGAAAAAGGCTGAAATAAGCTTTATTAAAATTTATAAATGTATAATTTTGTTTAAGTTAATGAAGGCATTGATATTCATATATTTTTATAGAATAAATAATCCATGGGGGATTTCAGAATTTGAATTTCAGAAGGAATATCTATTTGGATTGAGTTTTATCTGAAAGAAATCTGCTCAGATTGAGCAGATTTAGAAGAAAAATTAAAAGCATATCAACAGTATTGCCTAATACAGAATGAATTTAATATACTTTGTTCTTCAAAATATTCTTTAGGGTTTCATGTAATAACTTCTTACTAACGGTTTCGATTAATTTCTAGAAAGATTCATTCATATTTTTACTGATTTAAGTATTGTTTTAAATAAAAAAAGTTTTTTATCATTATAAAAACAAAATTCTGAGCACGAAATCTACAGAGTCTAAAGTAACAACTACTACTAAAGTAAGTCTACTTTTCGATTTATTATTGTTGTGAGCGTGAAATCAATGCGATAAATCAACTAATTCCGATTTTATAACTGTAATAAAAACTATATATATATATATATATATATATATATATATATAACCGTGTAAAGTCTATTCAAAAGTATCAATTACTGAGTTTGAATGCATATTAAAAAAATCGGGTTCTTCAACTTATTATAATTGCATAATTATTTAAATGACTTCATTTGCAACACGCATTTTCTGTAGATCAGATAAAATAAGATTAGTTCATATGATAACAGTCCAAGAGGTATTCATTTATTGTTTTTATTTGCAAGTAGTGTTTGGGAAAATATTATTTAGAAACAAAACATGAAACTGAAAATAAGTTTTTAAAATTTGAATCTAACTTATATATAAATATATTTTAAGGTGTTTAATACTAAGCAGATATCAAGGAGATTTGTAAGAGCGTAGTAACGTAATAGGTGACATTTATAAGGTAATACAATGAAAGTACAGAAGAAAGTTTTTTCCCCGTCATTATTCTCTAACGTGAGCTCTTTACTAATGTGGCCTCAACTTATTAGGAAGCATGTGTCAGAGAATTCGTAAGCACTTCCTATCTATAAAACAAGCAAATAAATTCCTAAAGTATTTGCGTTTAATACAAGAAAGTATATACTTCAAGTTATCTTGAAATGTAAATCCACGGAAAATTTGAAAGGTACTTTTGACTTATCCGAACACGTTCGAAGTAATTTTTTAAAAAATTTGTATACTTAAATATTATAAATGCTTTTTAGGAATCAATACCAATAAATATTAGTATTTAAATAACAATATTTAAAAAAAAATATCTAAATTTTACAAAAATTACAATTATAACTCAAATTTTAACAATATTTTTGAAAAACTTCAAAGCAATTCGAGAAAAAAATAATAGTATCAGTACTTATATCAGTAAAAGTATTACTAAAACAAAGAAGATGCATTTATCTAGGGAATGGAACTAAAATTTTAATGTTTCATTAAAGTTTTAAAAGAATTTAGAGTTCATTGAGTAAATGTTATAAGAAATGTGACATTCTTTATGAAACCATTATTTAAATAACAGGTTTTAACTCAAAAAAATATTCATTCAATAAAAAATATTTTAGTACAATCTCTAGAAAATAATATTAATATCATATACAAAAGGTTTCGCAAAAATACATTGATAATATTCTGATTTATCGAATTTGGCAGGATAAATTTTGAACAATTTAAATGCCGGTTTCCGGTAGTAATATATTCAATTCCAACTTTTCTAATTGATTATAACTTGACCTCTAGGTAATGAAAAAACAATATATATATATTGTAACGGCTCTATAGCTCTATTCAATGAAATAAAAAATAAAAATATGTCTTTTGAATGAATTCAGTTATTTCAATGTGTTCGGATACCTGAAAATTAGTTTGAATAAATAGGTAAAAATGCAAGTATTTAAAAAGTAAACTTAAAAAATAGAAAATAAAAATTACTATTGCTCCATTATTCTACAAATGTCGCATGTAATAATTTTGTGAATAAATAAAAAAAATTGATGGATGAAAAGTTAAACAAAGATTTTTTAGTAGTACATTTTATTTTAAAAGCAATAAATTTATAAGAAGCTTATGTACTGAATTAATTTGTTTGGGGTACTTAATGATAAAAATAAGTCGAGCAGAATTTTTAAGAAAAAATAAATTTGGCAATTCGCTTTCTTAGTTAAAGTAAAGACTGCTATAAAATTCGTATAAACATCCAATCTATCTCGTGAATTAACTTTTTATTTTCTTCAACTAGAAGTGAAAAAAAAAACATAAAAAATCTAAGTACGTGATGTTACAATCTCTTAATGAAAGCTTTCGTTCAAATTCAGAAACTTTTTTTGCTGTAAATTCATTACAACTATTCATCAGGACTCAAACATCGAATTAAATATTTCGAATAAGTAAAATTGTTTCGATCTACAAAAAAGCTTCTTCACTTTTTCACGCATTCCTTAAAGAACTCTTTCAATTATTTCAATCAAACTGATGTATCTGTGCAAATTGAAAGTAATCACGGCATTCTTTCTTAGCATTTTTAACATCAAGATTCACTCCTTTTTTTATTTGGAAGTCCGAAACGAATAAAAGAGAACTTTATGTGTCTCAATTAGGTCAGTCAATTTCACTTAATCTTTCAAAAAGAGAGTTCGATTTTATTTCTCTTTTATTCTATCAGTGAAAGAAAATATTCGATTAAATTCCAACGTGCGTATCGACTCAATTCTGTGTGGTTGTAGACGAAGATTTATTTGAATTAATGGAAAAAAGGTACAAAATATTTGCTTGAAATTTTTCTAGGTTTGATTATGAGTGAATATTTCATTAATATAAGGGGTTGGTTTCAGTGGTGTTTTTGTCTTGAGGGCTGAAAATATAAACAATTTTCAAATGGATGTAATTCTTAGAAATAATAAATTAAATAATTTGAATCTTTTACACATTACTTATAAAGGAATGAGTTCTCTAAAAAGTGTAAAATGTTTAAAACATAATCATAATTTTAGAAATTATAAACATATGGAAATAAGAAACATTTCTGTGAGAAATATTAGTTAAGTATTAAGTTGCGTATGATATTTTCTAAAATGGTAGCTCTAATTACTAGCATTAAGTTCATTTATAAAGTTAAATGTACCTTTTTTACATTGTAGCTATTTTCATATAAATAGAATAATAAATAATTTTTAAAAATAAAAATCTTACATTTTTATAATTCTTTTTTTAAAATTTCAATGTTTTTCAAATATGTTGAAATACAAAAGATGTATAATACTAAAATTAGGTAGGGTTTAAAGAGTATGATGCACTTTATAATTCTATAAGGTTTTATACATCAAATACTACTATTTTAGAAAATAGAATACGCAACGTAAAAATTACTTAATATTTATCACAGAAATGTTTCTTCTTTACATATGCTTATAAGTTTTGAAATTATGTTTATATTTCAAACATTTTGTACTTTTTGAGAACTTCATTTCTTTATAAATAATGTGTAAAGGGTTTGAATTGTGTTTAGTTTTAGTTTCAAAGAATTATACCTATTTGAAAATTGTTTATATTTTCAGCCCTCGAGGCGAAATTAACACCCCTGAGACCCATAATTATGTAACTTTAAAGCTGTCTTCACCAAATATACGAGCGCTTGTACTAAACGCAGAGAACATTTTCATACCGAAAAAAGTTTCAATTTACTTGCAAATTTAGTGCTATAATTCATACATCTGCTTATAATATAGAGTTTTTAGGACTACAGAATATTTCTTAGGTAGTTAATATTCTTTGTAATGGGTAATGGTATATCTCACTTTGCATTAAGGTATCCGACACCATTAGAAACTGTGATTTTGCAAAAGCGTATAAATGGTTAATATTTATGATATTTAGTGTCACTTAGATTAGAAAACGTATATAAAATTGTTTTAAGAGTATTATTACATTAAAAAATTATTTAAGTACAATATTTTGACAAAAAATGAACATATAGAAGGACCAATTTTCAAAACATTCTCCTTTTATGAAAAATGCTTCTATTACAATAATATTTCGCCTCTATATATCTCAGACCTATGTACAGAAACTGAACCAGAATTTTTGAAATATATAACTTAGAAGTAGATTTATTCATATTTTACCACAACAGAGGGGAGTAAAGTAGGTAAGTACATATTCTGTATTTATTATTAAGTTATAATAAATATTGTAGATTTCTTTTAGCTCACATTTCTACGTCACTGGGTGGACTGCACAACCTTGGAAAAATTAGAAATATCCCGTATGTATATATCCTTGAAAAGTTTTCCCACCCCTGCTCTAAAGGATAGCGAAGCCAAAATGTAATATTATCATTAGAGTACATCTATATCAGAAAAAAATATTCCAAATTCGAATCCTATTTTGTAACATTAAGCGAAGAGAACTTCAATAAGGGAAACTAATTCATATATAAGAAATAGAGTTTAGTAGATAAATTTAACCTACCTTAGTAGGCAAAACAGGTATGACAAAATTGACTTTTAATGCATTAAATAAAAAGCCTAAAACCATAAAATAAGTTTAATGATATTTCTTAAGCAATCAAGTAACTTGCTTAGCTTTACTGAAACTTTTAAAAATTTAGAATTACTTTTATTACTCCCTTAGACTTTTAATATACGTCTTAGAGTCAAGAAATAGAAGAATTCCAAATTCTTAAATATCAGAAAGTGATATTTTCTTCCAATGGTTTTTACGTAAAAATCATGATTAGCATTAATGAGTTATTCTACAGAAGTTTTTAGATGTATATATATCATGGTTTCTAATAATAAACAATTCTTGTTCAGATACAACATAACGGTGTTTTCTATTCCTTCTTCACTATTAACTACATGTCTTTATTTGAAATGAGATCTCCTAAAGTTATTTTCCGGCAGGATATCTTATAACCTAAGATCAATTGGTTTTCATCTACCTCTTGTCTACAAAGAAGAAGGCATTTACGTGATTCACAGAACCAGGTATCAAATCCCTATAGTCTGATTAAAAGTAACATTTCACCATAAGACAGCGATCTCATGACTTTTCTTTGTTTCGTCGAAGAAAAAATCAAATAATATTATCAATGAATGTATTAAGTAGGAATAACGACGAAATGCTTGAGATACATTGAGTTGCTATATCTCACTAAAGGGATTCAACTTTTTTTTTTTTTGATAGCATGACTCAATTAGTCATCATAATGTTAAGAAATCATTGAGACCAAATTAGAATTTATGGTAAAATTTATCATAAATATTTTTTCTGTAATAAAGAAGAACAGTTTAATTCTTTATACTACCATAAGATTTTAAAGGCAAAAGAGCTTACAAATATTAAAATTCATGGAAAATTTTTAAAATCATAAAAACTTACTTTTGCTAACCATCTTGCTTAGATAGGGTATTTCTCATAGATAAAATATTTATTGAGTCATAAAAATTTCATTATAATGTGAAAAAAAAGTATGGTTTTCGGGAGCCATTTAACAACCTTTTTTAAAAAATAAACCCATCATGTTTGTAATTTCACTAAAAAAAAACTTTGCAAAATAAAAAGTTATTAATTTTTAAACTATCGTGAATAATATTTTCGTTGGCTAAAAGTAATAAAAGTTTTGTTTTCATCAGTTTTATAATTA